>JARYGA010027453.1:0-104665 GCA_030545235.1 Helianthus tuberosus
TGACTCAGACTACTTAGTCGAGGGTAACGTCACCTCCAAAAGAGGGGCCTACCATAATTTGCATTAATAACTTAATTAATTATCTTTCAATAATCCATCCTTTTAGGATTGTATCCTTGCTGACTCAAACTACTGGGGTGAGGGTAACGTCACCTTCAAAAGAGGGGCCTACTACAATAACTAAGATAATCTCTTAAATAAGTGCAAAAGTGCGGAAATAATCAAAGGTTACACTAGATACGAGTCGGAACCAAGTGATTCATCTTGTCTATATGTTTTTCTTTTATTTTTATTTTTCAGCATTTTAGTTAGTTTTTATTTTTCTTAGTTTAAAACATTTTTTCTAAACTTTTGTTTTGATTAGACGTTGAGGATAAACCGGTACTAAAAGCTCTTTTGTCCTTGGACGACCTCGGTATCTTACCAACACTATACTACGCTTACGATGGGTGCACTTGCCCATATGTGTGTCTAGTGTTGGTAAATATCGTGTTTTATAAATTTAAAACTTGACTAAAAAGTGTTAAAGGGGCTTAAAATATACACCTAATATATATAACACTCGACACCCATCAGTTAGACTTAAAGACCCATTTAGAAGGAAAGAGACCATATAACAAGCTCATAAATCAGTTTAATAGAAGAAGGATTATTGTGGTTATAATATACTTTTTTACTCATAGTTAGCACCCAAACTATTTATAAAGCTCATATGAGATGAACAAACGAAAGTGTATGTGGGCACCTCGATATCACCTGAACTATTTTGATCAGAATTGAAGAATTGTTTACCTATTAGCCCGTTACCCGACTCACCCACCCGGCCGATTTAGCCACATGTGAGATGTGTGAGCAATGCTTACTTGAGCTATGCTTAGAGGAGGGTTGGACACCTAGATGGCCAAATTAGCATGTCAAAGCAAATTCGAGTGAAAAAAGTAATTTTGGTGCAGGGAACACGGCCAGGATAAGTTGACCCGATATACTTTTTGACAAACAGTTGAAATAATATATAGTGCGTCTAACATGATTACAAAACTTATATTATCTCAATTGCAAAGCTATGATCTTATTTTTTTTTAAACAAATCAAGGAGGTTTTATGATATCGCACTCACCTGTCTGCCAATAGGCAAAGTTAGAAACCATAAGTGGCAATTAGAATCTGGTGAATACGGGTCAAGTTGTGTTTATGTTATTGATAATGGATCAAATGTGTAATAAACAAGATCTGCAAGCACAGCCATCAAGACACTCTAGTAAGTTTCCAATAGATAGGATCTGCCTGAACATCCAACATTGTTCTAAAACATCCAAAAATGGCCTGGACCAGCCTAAAACAGTCTTGAACACAAGAAAACAATTACGTATAAAATGGATACCTGCACATAGCCTTCATCTGAGATAGAATTTGAGGTCATGTGAGTACATACTTTGGAGGCGAAGTAGTCCTGTACCTTCACCTGAGGCAAAGTGACAGAAAATATCAAACTGCACTGAACACCTACGCCTTCTTCATTTTATGAGAAATGTGTTATCATCTCATTGAACTAAGTTCACTAACTGTTGAAAAAAAACTACTAATCATTATGTGAGTTGTCTGAGACCAGCACAAATTTACAAGTGTTTTGGGGCGCAAGCGACTCAGGACCTTTAGGGGCCTAAATAGAACTTCTAAAAGGATTTTCGAATAAAATAGTACGTATGATTGTAAGAGTACATTTTGTTTCTTTATTTTAGAAGAACTTTAATGCATAACCTTTCATTAAGACTTGAAACCAAAACTCGAATGGAACCAAGTTTAACTTCGCTTTTCCATCCGAATTTGTTTAGAGACCGGTCAAATTTCATTTTTCTAGGCGAGTTACAGATTTATGAGTTTCGAACCGAACCGAGTTATGAATTTACATTTTTTCACCTAATTCGAGATAACCATAATGCACAAATCCCCACCACAAACCCCAATTTATTCTACATTTTCAATATTAAGCCTCTATGTAAATAGTGAAAGTTGATGATAGTTTTTGTAGCTTGTGTCGTGTAAATAGTGAAAGTTGATGGCAGATTATGTGCATAGATATTTGAATTAAGCTGAATTAACTTACTAATATCTTATAGGGATTGTAAAATTTTGCTAAAGAAAATTAACTATTATGCTCTTACCTCCTTTTCAGACCAAGTTCTACCTGTTCATCAACTGTGCAACATATCGTATTAATTAATAATTAAATATAAAATCCTGCTAGGTATTTTAAGTAGAATAAATCTTTAAACAATTTGAGCCTAGTACAAAAAGTTCAGTTCATCAAATACTTGGAGGTCAGGTGTTCAATCCTGGCTCCCTCCACAGTCCTAAGTATATTAGTATTATTACCATTCAATTATCCTAATCTGTGTTAAACCTGTATATTCTCCTTAAGAAAGATGATGATGTTTCTCTTTAAGAAAGAGGTAGCCATTGAATTAAACCCTAAATAAGTTTCTCAAACTTGAAGTACACTTATCTGAACAATCAATCACCAAATTGATACATATGATCATGACATAGAGCCAATCAGTAGCCAACCCAGGGTTTGGTTAACAGATAGTAGCTATTAACTGCTTAAATCAATGAATCATCAAAATAACTCAACAATCACTAACTGTAGGTCCCAGTTACAAAAACTTACCGTAGTAAAGATAGAGATGTTAGTCGGCACTGTCTTCGGTGGATGGAAGAACAATGGTAACCAAAACCAAGTGCCTGCATTTTTTTTTCTCTCATCCCAACTACCATTACAGGCAACAAACATCAAAATAGACTTTTTTATATGACAAACCAAATAGAAGATTAAAGGAAGATACTAATATTATATTTTTATAACGTATAAAGCTCTATAGAAAACAATTAAAATAAGCTCACTAACCAAAAAATTGTGGGCTTTTTCGAACGGCTGTAATCACTACAACAAGCTTAAAATCTGAACCATAGTCTTCAACATATTTGAATCTAGTACAGTAAACCAAGGAGCCTCAAAATCGATTGAGAGTCCGGACCCCTGGACTCCCTATTTCACGTAGCCTAGATGCTCTCCATAATTCACGTTCATTGAGATTGCTGCCAAAACCTAACAAAAAAACAAACCACAATTCAACCACCTGAACCAAAAATTAACCTTCAACATGCAGAGAAAAAATTCTGAGATAAAAGAAGAACTTACCTTCAATTTACAAATGCAGTCACCTGAGATCAATCCGCAAATAAAATTAAAACCCTAAATCAATTTTTACCGATCAGAACAGAACCAAAAGCAAGAGGCAAAACAAAAAATTGGAGAGAGGCCGTTTCAGGTCGCTAGAAATTCAACCTTGCAAATCCCTAGCCGCGATTGCGACTCTCCTTCTCGCCGGACCCAAAGCACTTCGAATCAAAGGTCACCGGATGTGTTGAAACTTGAGGGACAATGCTCCTTTATAACATATAAGAATCGATTAGGGTTAAGGGCAACTGAAGCGATTGGGGATAAACAAGGTGTAATTTACTATGATACCCTCAAAGTGTCTTAAAAGTTTCACTTCTTTACAATTTTACCCTCACAAAACAAGCTTCCATTAGGTGTACATATTGTTTTAGGAGTTGGACATGATGTAAAATTACATTTTAGTACGTCACATTTGCTTTATATAATTATATATATATAGATTATCAGTAAAACTTGGGTTTTATCCCATTTGTTTATTATAAAAGTTTGGTGTTTTGAAACTCTGATAACATTTCCTAACTACGGTTCTGATGTCTCATTTCCGCTGCCAAATTAATAAACACCGATAGCACCAAATCTGATCTCGCGGCACCCGCTTTCGGGCAAAGGTCGGGGGCTGCGGCAAGGATTCTTTCTGTTTAGGACCCTAATCAAATTTTACATTCTTCCGGGTCAACGTAGTCAAGGAGTGGCAATTCGAGAGAAGTTCTCAATGAACCTTCTATAATAGCCAGCCAATCCTAAGAAACTACGGATTTCTGAAGGGGTTTTAGGTGTTTCCCAACTCATAATAGCTTCAATTTTAGCAGGATCCACTTGGATACCTTGCATGCTAAGGACATGTCCTAAAAATTGGACCTCTCTAAGCGAAAACTCATACTTAGAGAATTTTGCATAAAGCTTCTCTTGCTTTAACAAATCAAGAATACATCTAAGATGTTTCTCGTGATCATTCTTATTACGAGAATAGATAAGTATATCGTCTATAAAGACAATGACAAACGTATCCAGATAAGGTTTGCAGACTCTATTCATGAGATCCATGAATGCTACAGGAGCATTGGTGAGTCCAAAAGGCATCACAAGAAACTCATAGTGGTCGTATCTGGTTCGGAAAGCAGTCTTTGGAACATCTTCACTCCTTACTTTCAGTTGATGATAACCAGATCGAAGATCTATCTTTGAAAAGAAACTTGCTCCTTGCACTTGACTGAACAAATCATCAATCCTAGGCAAAGGGTAACGATTCTTGATTGTTATCTTATTCAGCTCACGGTAATCAATGCACATTCGCATTGAACTGTCTTTCTTTTTAACGAATAGAACTGGAGCTCCCCAGGGTGAGGAACTTGGCTGAATAAAGCCTTTCTCCAAAAGATCATCGAGTTGTGCCTTCAGTTCCTTCATCTCAGTGGGTGCTAAGCGGTATGGATCTCTAGCTACAGGAGCCGATCCAGGCAAGATGTCGATTCTAAACTCGACTTGCCTCTCCGGAGGCAGAACAGGTAAATCTTCAGGGAAGACGTCAGGATATTCTGAAATGACTGGTATGTCAACGATCTTTGGCTTTGGTGCATCAATAGTCACCTGTGCCATGTTAATGACACATCCTCTTTTCAAGCACTTGGATGCCTTAAGCAAAGATGCTTTCTCGGGCAATCCATAATGTTGATCTCCACGAATAGTGAGTATATCACCGGATAGGGTTTTAATTTCAATAATTTTCTTATCGCAAGCAATGCGGGCTTGGTTATGAGCTAACCAATCCACGCCTAAAACTATATCGAATCCCGGAAGGTTCATTGGCAAAATATTAACAGGGATAGAATGGTTCTTAATGGATATAACGCATCCATCAAGAATTGTGGAAGCTATTTCTATGCTACCATCTGCCATTTTGACCTCATAAGTAATATCTAAGGCTCTTAAGGGTAGGTTTAAAAGCTTACTAAATTTATGGTGAACGAAGCTCTTATCAGCTCCAGAATCAAACAAGACTCTAGAAAATATATCATTTATGAGAAACGTACCCGTAATGACATTAGCGTCTTTAACTGCTTCTCTTGCAGTTAATTGAAAAGCTCTTGCATTCGACTTCTTTACGTCCCCAGGATTAGGATTGCCCTCAGCAGCACGCTTAGGGCAGTTAGTCTTTATGTTGCCTTCCACATCCATAACAAATAGGTTTCTTTAAGTCCCTACATTCATAAGACTTGTAACCAGTCCTTTTGTAGATACCACATTGCTTTGGCTGCTAGTCTGTTCGAAACTGTCCCTAGTGTCATCTTCCACAAGTCTTGAATACAGGTCTACCATCACCAGACCTTTGTTGGTTCTTATTGAACCCAAATTTGCCTTTCTTCGAATCTTGGAAACAGTTATCTTCACGTTTCCTCTTTCTATCAGTCTCAGTCTTGACTGATCTCAATCTCACCTCATCTTGTGTCAGGGAGAGAGATAGATCCACAACGGATCTGAAAGTTGTGGGTTTGGAGGCTTTAACCATGCCTTTAATCTCTGGTACTAAATCACCAATAAAACGTGAAATGCGCTTGGATTTCAGAGTAATCAGATACATAACCAATCTTGATAAAGAATTGTAGTCGGACACATACTTTCGACAATCCATGTTCTTCATGGTGAGAGTCAGAAAATCAGACTCCACCTTCTCAACCTCATGAGGAGGGCAATAAGTCTCTTTAATCAGGTCCACAAACTTGGACCATTTCATGTTGTACAGGGACACTTTCCCTGTCGATTGAATCATGGCTTTCTACCATGTTAGGGCATTACCCTTAAATAATTTAGTTACAAATTTGATAACATCTTTATCAACACATCCGCTGATATCAACAACTGTCTCCATTTCATTGAGCCACTTCATGGCATCGATAGCTCCTCCCCCCCCCCCCGTGAAGTCTTGAAGTTTGCAAGATACAAAATATTTATAGGTACACTCTTCCTTAACAGTCCGAGTCTCCTTTTTGGCAACACGCTTAGGTTCACTCCTCTCATTCGAGGAATAGTGTGAACCTTCAGATTTTTGAGTGGAAGATGGTGGGATTGATTGGGATTTTGAATGGGTTGAACCTGATTCTTTAAAATTTTCCATAAAATTGACCATAGCCTTGCTGACCTCCGTTGCAATCAGGGTCTGAAGGTTATTTCCTTCACCCTCACGAGTACCGTACTCAATGTTATCACGCCCGCCATCGGCACCACTAGAATTTTGGTTTGCCATAATATTTAAAAGTTTGGACTACAGGCCAACAATAGATTATTGCTCAGTGCAATATATTTAAACATTACATTGAATGTTAAAAAATAGAAATGATCATCGAATTTGACGATTTGATAATATAATTTAGCCGTGGTCTCATATGTCCTCCACTTTTTTCGGTCAGTGTGCACATTGTCACAACTGCCAGTGGTATTAACATTACATTGAATGTTACGTGAGATTTTTCATTAAATATTAGCTTGCAGTCTCATTGGACTATAAGGGCTGTAAGGTTTGGATATATATCCTCCACCTTTTCAGCCAATGTGCACATTGTCACAACTGCCTAAATGTAATTTAACATTACATTGAATGTTAAATGAAAATAATCGTTGAAGTTATTGTAGGATCGTTTTCAGACCCGAACGAGTCGATCAAAAGAGTTATCTCAACACGAAAGGCGGAAACAGACGTGTAGAGTTCAATTCAGCTAGATTTACTCTTTAAACTGTTGTATGATTGATTTCGTAACGTTTTACAACCTGACAACACTTCGGCAGCACTTCGTTGCACAAGCCGGAAAGTTACAAATGAAATGAACATGTGAGGTATATATAGGGAGGACCCTTCCGTTTGAAAATGGCATAACATGCTTCAAACGGAATGGCACTCCTCAAACGGACTGGCACTCTTCAAACTTTATGGCACTCCTCAAACTTTATGGCACTCCTCAAACTTTTGTCTTCAAACTTTTGTCTTCAAGTGGAGAGACTCGATATACGACGAAGACGACAGATGTGTGCACTGTCACACCCTCCAAAAACCCCACCCCGCCTTGGAGGCGTGACATACCCAGGATCATAGCCACCAATCATATTGAACAAAGCATGTAAGTAATTTTTATAAAATCCAACACAATACAATTGGTGTCAAAACATAGTTTGAGTTTACAGCGGAAGCACAAAACATAAGTTTAATATTAATTGAAATGTTTTCCCACAACGACCATGTCTCCTCGTGCAAGCTCCTTAAGCTAGGGATCTAACGACCTGCAAGGCATGTAACAACTAGTCAACAACAAAGTTGAGTGAATTCACGGCTCTGTTCACTGGCTTACTAGCCCGTAGGATTATCCATCCCAAAGTTTTGTTTTGTTCGTTCTACACACTGAGAACGTACGTATTCTGCACTCTGGAGAATTCCTATGATTTTAATACTGGCATCCTACCCACGGAGGATGGCCGAGCCTTGTAGAGAATGTGAACTCACCTTGATTTAACAAGCTTCCTGATTCTAACTCTTCTGAGAATTAACATCTATTTTGGTATGAGGTAGAGTTTAGCCTACTGATAAGCTTAATAACCTAATGCACACGAAACTAGGTAAGTAACTTAATACAGCTTTTACGATAACTCACGAGATCAAACCCTCACAACAAATGACAAAGTGCGATACTTAAACATCCAGCGGATTCACAACGAATGACAGAGTATAGTCCGATTTCGAACAGCACTCAAACATTCAAGTCGAAATCACGACGAATGACAAAGTATAAACCCAATTTGAGCAGCACTTAAACATCTATCAGATAGTTTCAATCGATCGGACATTGAATCGTAATAGCGATCGAATTAATACCCTGTATCGTAGCATCAATTAGTGATCGTGTGTGTTAATTGTAGTAATCAGAAGATAACTCAACGTACAAGTTGAATTTCTCCGTCGTATCAACACCAGAAATCAAGTCCCGAAGCCTTTTATTTATAGCCAGAAATTGACATCCCTTGCGCACCGTAACACCAAATCTCTTACGGTCCGTAACCACCCTTGCGCACCGTAACACTAATTTCCTTACGGTGCGTAAGGAACACCTAAGCACTATAGGTTTGCCACGTTTGGGACTAGGCCTGCTGAGTCAACAAATTCTTAAAATTCTATTCTGACAACGAGATAAGTGGATAATCATCAATAGAAAATACCCCCCCTGAGTTTTAGGGGCCCTAATCCTGATTCTGATTGTTATGGAAATCTTAGGGTTTCTGCAGAATTACTTGGGTTTCTCAATTTGGGTTTCCTATTGGACTAATTATAATACCAAATAGGACTTTTTAGTGAGAGTTGCTACATGCACCAACAGACTCCCCCTCAGATGTTGACGAGTCTTAAGTGTCGAGTCTTTGCATCTTCAGTATTTATCAGTCCTCTCGAACTCTTTGAAGTGTCTGACGCTGTAAGAATCCTCAAATCTTCTTTCTTCTCTTTTTATCATCAACAGACTTCCCACGAACAATCTCTACTCGGATGTCTTCAGACTTCCCCTTTCGATATGCTGGGATCGCAGTCTGGCATGTTGAAATCACAAAGTCCTCAGGTATCGGAACCTGGCACTCTATCTTCAGGTTCAAGATCGAAACCTGGCTATACCTGCACATTCTTAACCCAGAAATAAATTTCACAAAATTTAATATTTTGACAAAATTTATATGTACAAACTCCCTCTCAATATAAACCATAATGATTTATCAATGATAATATCTGATGAACCACTTGTACCGAAAAATACTTTTTTCAATTAAACACAAGCTCCCCCTCACCACATGCTCATCATGTTTAGCACTTGGAATTTTGAAAATCAGCTCTCCAACATCAGTCGTCGAAAATCTTTTTGAATTTTTCAAAATTTATGCTAAAACACACTAAAAATCTTTTTGGATTTTTTTAATGAAATGAAATGCAGTAAAGAAATATATACAGACAATATTTTTGCGAGTTTGTGTAAGAGGATCATATCAGTTTTTGACAAATCACAAGTACCGTTGAGCTTAGTTACACATTAAGAATTAAACAATTCACTTAGATTGCCGATATAGTGATCCACTTAAATTTTCACACAAATTTCAACTTATTCAGGATATGAATTAGGTGTATTAAAGACTTAAACTCATTCATGTGTCCCACCTCTTGAATATACTCCCGTATCCAGATCCCAATATTCAGTCTTACAGGTGAGTATACCACAGATGATATCTGTAAGGGAATAAATTATAGTACGAAACCGTGAGAGCTCAGGTCAGAACTTCCGTTCAGCAGAGAGATGACGGCTCGACTTTTGGTGTGTCCCCTTTAGAGGATCTTTTGTATTACAACAACAATGACTATCAATTTTATTGTTTCATCAATTTGCTGAGGGCAGCGCTATTTTTCAAGCAAGCAGAAAGTATTCTCCGGGGACTAGGCCATTGCTTCCGCAAAATCAGAAGTCTCGGGATAATACCCCAGATATCACTGAGCATAAAGACCTAGTATCTCAGAAAGAGGGACCTTTCAAACAAGATTTCGGGGGTTACCTATATATCCAAGTAGTGTTCCCCATGAAATAAGCAAGTTTGAATTTAAGTTTATATCCCGAAAAAGCTTACTAAATGTGTAAAAACCTATCGGCATATCATCAGTGAGACTGTTTAACGCTATTTAAACATTACATTTCTTTAGCATACTGTAACTGTCTACTGATGTACTATCATTTCCTCTTCTTTTAGACACAAAAACTCATTTTAGAATTTTATCATATTTTTGACTTTTTCAAATTTTCTAATGTTTTTGGATTTTCAGAAATTTCTACTCCCCCTAAAATGCAAACACATTTAAGGAAATTTGAAAACAAACTATACAATAAAATTGACAACCGATATCAAATCGCTTCAAATCGCCATCCACTAGGCATAAACAATCAGAACTCCCCCTTTCACAAAACTATTTTCTCATTATGATTTCAAAACATTTAAGTTTGTTTTAACCAAAATGATTTTTCCGGAAAATAAGTTTTGTTAATTTTACCACTTGTAGGTTAGGGGTTTGGTTCATCACATTGTCTTTCAAAATACCACTTGTAAGTTTGGTCCAATCAAGTTCAACCTAATGACCTTGATTAACCATTTGTAGGAAAAACAAGTACAACTTAATGTCCTTGATTTACCACTTGTAGGTGTAAACCTTCATCAACCAACTTGTAGGAATACCACATCTACACAAAATCATTTTACCAATAAAAATGCCGATTCCTGCTTCGCACTTACCAACCTGGAAGCTCCGGCAATTCACACTTATCCTGTAAAAATTTAACCTTTATAAGATTCATTTACAATCATCAATTATCAAGAAAGATGCCGATTCTTGATCCACGATTACAAACTTGGGATCTCCGGCAAAGTCAGATGTTCAAGGGAAAAGAATTTCCACCCAAGTCTGACCAACCTTGGGTGTTTTTAGCTCCTTTAGCTCTTGTTCAGTTGGGTTAAAAGTTGCTTTCTTTGTTGCGTAAAAATCTTTAACCCCTTTTACTTTCCCATCAAGCATTTTCCCAAAAAATTTCTTAACATTTCCATTGAAAACCTTTTCAACATCAAATTCCTTTTTATCAGAAAATAATTGATTTGAAATCTCAACCTTACCAACCTTTTGCTTAATCTTTTCAAACGTCAGTGATGAAAATTCATCATCATTCACTGAAGATACATAATTTACCTCTTTTACCTCATCTTGTGGCTCTTCTGGCTTTGTGGAACCAGATTCATCGCCGACTTTTACATCACCCTTCTTGACAACCCACATTTGGTTATCTTTTGCTTTCTTTTTGTAAAAATTCTTTTTAGAACATTCACCAACCTCATAAGTTGAATTTTCAAACATTTTGAATTTTTCGGTTGGTGATTCAACATCAACGACTATTTCTTTCAGTTTTTCAGAAACTCCCTGTTTAGTCTTAGCATTATTCAGACAGTTCCATGCAATGTGACCAACTTCATTGCATTCGAAACAGGTTCGAGTCTCTTTTGGATGAAACACTCCAGTTCCATTCCTTTTCTTCTCAGCAAGAAACTCCTGGTTTGATTGTCTCCAGAAAGGTTTCTTCTGTTCTTCTTCTGCACTTCCTCCTGAAACAAATTCTGTTTTTGTTTTAGAATTTTTCTCATTTTTATAATTTTTTGGTGGAATAAAACCTAATCCTTTCTTTTTGTAGCTACCATTATGGTTTGGTTTCTTTTGAAAACCAGAACCAGAATTGTAACCCTTTTTCTTGTTTAATCGTTGTTGTACTCTTGAAGTGTATTTTTTAGGTTTTCCAATAAGATTTAAATCTTTTATTTCAGAAAAAATAATTTCTGTCATTTTGAAAACCTTTTTGATCATTTCAAATCTAACACTTCTTATTGGAAACTCTTTGTCAGAATATAATTTGTCAGAATCGTTTAAAGTATATGCTACTTCAAATGTTTCATCATCCAAATTTGATTTTGATAACAAAAACTCTTTACTGTATGCCCTTTTAACCGACGACTTTGGACTGTTGACTGACGAACTTGAACCTCCAGACTCAGACTTTGACTCAGACTCCTCATCAATATCCAACACCTGATCAACCACCTTTTTGATTAACTCAGACTCATGATTAGTGTCAGACGATGTGAAAGTAACGTCAATATTTTCTGGTAAATCATCAGTTGTATCGGTTTTTAGCTTTATATTGACTGCTTTTTCGACTTGCTCCTCATTTGGTTTTCTGGGAGAATAACCTTCCCAGATCGGAGGCGGACACTTGTTATAGCTAACAGTCGGTTTCTTACCAGTATCCTTCTTCTTTGTCTTTTCATCCTTGAATGCTTCCATACCTGCAACAGTCGGATAAATACTATCAATAAGATAATCAGAACTAGAATAACTCTGCAATAATCGTCTGATTCTCTCATTTTCAATCTTTTCAGTTTCCAACTCTTGCTTCCACTTAGCACTCTCTTCGATGTAGAAGTTTATAGCTTTCTGTTTTGTCATCATCACAGCATTCATCATCGTTAGTGCTTGTTCTCTTTCAGAATTTGTCTTTTGAAGACCAGTTAATGTTTTGTTCAAGACATCATAAGATTCTTTCACATAGTTGAGATTGAACAATAACTGTTCCTTCATCTTCTCAAACTCTGCCATCTTTTCATCTTTTGCTGCATATTCTTTGCATGTCTCCAAACACTTCAAGCAAGGCTTTATGACTTCAACAATCTTTTCAACTTCAATAATTTTCTCAACTTCAATAATTTTCTCAACTTCAACCAATTTCTCATCTTCAGTCACTTTTTCTGCTTCATCAACCTGCTCAATCTCAACAATCTTTTCATCAACACTATTAACTTCAACATTCTGAACAACACTTTCAGACTTCATTTCTTGTTGTACTTTTGCAGCTCGTTTCTCCTTCAGCTTTTCCAGACGATCTGCAAAATAAAAATGAAAACTTTCAGGAGAGAGATGAGATTTTGCAACATTAATATGTCTTTCTTCTTCATCGTCACTGCTATTATCAGTTTGTGATTGATCGAACTCTACTGATTTGTCAGAATTTTCATCCGAAGAACCAGAATCAGATGGTGTTTGATCAAAAACAATTTCTTTTTCTGAACTTTCATCACTTTGTAAACTTTCATCTGAACTCTGTGAACTTTCTTCTGATGAAACAGATTTTTCATCTTCATTCTTCACACTAACACCGATAGATTTCATCCATGTGGTAAACATATCTGGTTCTTTTACAATCTTAGCAATGAAAGCTTTGAAATTTCCATTCTCATCTGCAAACATATCCCAGCTAAAACCTTCAGGTAACCTTTCATCTTCTTGATTAATTAGGCATGCCTTGCTGTCAGATGGAATGTATTTGTTCCAGTTAAAACTTTCTTGATTTCCCAAACATGCTCTTTTTGAATCCTCTATCACCTTTCTACCATGAGCCACTTGTGGTTCTTGTAGTTGTTGTTGACCAACCTGTTGATATATGGCTTTCCGGTAGTAGTCATCTTTTCCGAATGGATTCTTCACGTCACTTGCTTCTCGGTTCTTGCATTCTCTCTTGAAATAACCTTTCTCCCTGCATCGAAAACAACTAACTTTAGATTTATCAAAACCCAAAGTAGAAACGTGTGCATCAAGAAAGTCATTTCTTCCAGTAATCAGCTTGAACTTTTCAGCTCGTCTAAGGACACTAGCTAGACACCATTTGATATCCATAAGTTCCATTACTTCAGCGTCTATCTGATCGTAATCCTCCTTTGTGAGCATAGGAATCCCGATCCGTCCTGCGACCAAACCTTCATAAGAGAGTAGTACAGAACCAAGTAAAGCCATGTGATCTTTCGCAATCTCTTCAGAAAAACTTTGACCATCTGGAAGATTCAAGGCAATATTGCATTGTATCACATAACCACTTCCACTTTTCGTACTTTGAGAACTAAAACTTGAAGTTGGGCTTTTTGGATTAACACTCGGATATGAAGAGAAACCACTGCTGCTTTTAGGACTTTGATCAACATTTTCTGTAGAATCTCCAGCACTAAATGCAGTTTGTATTTTCGGGCTTATTTCAACTTCTGGAACACTCCCTTTGTAATACATCTTTACATCCTGTTGACCACTTGGACTATTCATCCTCGCGATCTTTTGTTGTTCCAGATCTTGACTTTCTATCTTCTCAATAAACTGAGAAATCGTCAACCCGTCATAAACCCCAGTATTCTTCAGAATCATCAAATATGTTCCCCACTCTTTTTTCGGTAAAGCGTCAGCTAATTTGTCTACCCATTCTTCACGATCTTTGGTAATGCTCAACATCGACATTGATCGCACTAAGTGACAATAACGTTCAATTAGCTTCTTTGTATCTTCACCCGGTAGACTGCTGAATAAATCAAACTCTTTCTTGAGCAACGCCTTCTTGTTCTTTATCATATTCTCACTACCCTCAAACTTGACTTTAAGAGCATCCCAGATTGACTTTGAGGTCTTATCATGTTGAAGCAAGATAAAGATGTCTTCTTTGATTGCTTGCTGAAGCAGACTGATCATCATTTTTCCAGCTCTATACATTTCTCGTTCTTTGTCATTGAATTCAGATATTTCTTTTTCAACTTGTAGTTCAGTACGTGGTAACACATATTTCTTCAAAATACACTCCCAAGATCTTAGATGGTTAGCTTGAACCCAGTTTTCAAATCTATCTTTCCATCCGTAATACTCCTCAATGCTCATTAGCTTTGGGGGTTTTTGAGTCGTTCCGGTTTCATTTTCCAGATTCATGTTTTGAGCAATGGAAGCCAGAGTATTTGGGGATGTTGCGAATGCGTTGTATAACTCTTCACTCATGATTCGATATCGAAGAATTTCTCAAACACGCTTTCAAACAAAGCTGGTTCACCTCGTAAAACACCTGTATCACCTGACAACAAACAGACAAAAAACACAATCAGTTTAACCACTTATCAATTAACTGAAACAAAATGGTACTCGAACTGGTGACTATTCTTTGTGAACTGAGAGTTGACAAACTGTGCAGACTGCTATGACCCGGACCAAAATCAATCGACCTTTTCCAATGACCTGGCTAAACCACACGACCTTTGTGACACCTGTGTCACTGCGACCATCAAACAAATACCAAACCAATAAAATATTGTATTTCATACTTTGGACTTGTATAAATATGTGTATCTTTTGCACATATCAATTCTTGTTCGATTTCAAGCTCTAAATCACTTTCTGGAAGGTTATACGCGCACTGATGCGTAAATATAACCAGTTTAATGCAACGAACACTCTGGAATAGTGAAATAGGCTTAACATACCTTAAATAACCTTTACGTAACTTAGAAATAAGTTTTGAAGGCTTTGGTATGGCAAAATCAAGTTAAATCGCTTACAGGGACTAAAGTTGACAAGCTGCGAAAGTATGCCAATCTGAACTGTAACAGACATTCCGGAACATGACCATAAGTTAAACATACCCTAAATATCCTTCACATAGCTTAGAAATAGGCTTTGAGGGGTTCGGTATGCTAAAATAAACTTTTGGGTCTTTCAGGGACTAAAAGCGTCAAAAAGTGCACAAGTTTGCACTTTCGCGCATAACTTACGTTCTGAATACATCCGGACATCCAAAAATTTATGTAAGCACTAAAATATTTTATTTTAGTGTTTGGCATGAGAAAAATCCTTTCGTCGCGTCATTTGGATCGTTTTTCGCGCTTATGCGCATTCCGTCGTAATTAAGCGAACATCGCGATCGTACGACCAAACGAACCGACATTCGAGATATTTTTGAGCATGTTTCATGTCCAGAATGTTTAGGCATCATTTTAGGGCCTTAAAGTTGGCTTTACGGGCCTTAGAAGTGTCGGAAATGGCCTTAAACACTAACAGGGACTGAAACTGTCATTTAACAAACTTGGTTCTGATCAGACATGGCCATGCGGCCCGCGTAAGGTTTGTGTGCATCTTTACGCGGCCCGCGTCAGGGTCTCAGATCAGATAAGATCAATTTGTCAGCAGATTACAGCTGTTTAACTCACAACCACAAACTCACACTTGACCTTTCAGCTCATTAGGGGCCATTTTTAGTTACCACAACTTTCCAACAAGTGTACGCACGAGATTCGATCACGTTTTCCAAGAAACGATCTTAACGGTTCGGGAAATACTATAAATAGCCAACCCACTTAACTTCAAAACCCACTAGAATCTGATCTAATGTGCTCTAAGTTGAAACCTTTGTTTCATACCTGAGCTATTTTGATCTAGATTAGCATTCGGGGACCCTTCGTAAGTATTCCTTCGTTCTTTTATTGCTTTTCGAGTCCGAAAGTCAAACTTTGTTTGACTTTCTGCGTTGACCAGTTTTGGTCAATGCGAAGTTCGTTTGAACTTCGCAACGTGATTGTAATCACGATGGTTATAGTCCCTTGGGACTATGCCTACTGATTACCACGTTGTCTAGGGTCGTAAGGGTAAGCGATCTAATAAATAGCTTATACCTTCGAACCCGACCCATTTGGTTGATCATTAGGATCCGACCAAACACATTAGGTGACCATTGTATATAGGGAATAACCTTCCGATGTTATACCTTATGGTCGCTTCGTTTAAGTAGTTGTATGATAGGTAGTTTATATGCCTTAGGTAAATTACCAAAATACCCCTTTGATGCCAAAATTCATTATAAACATATGTGACATAACTTTTGACATCTAAACTGATTTGGAGACAATATTAGACATGTTAAGGCATATATTACTTGTCATAGGACTAGGTAAGCGGTCCGAACGCGTTTCGCGCGAACGACGCGTTAAAGTAGCATAAGCTACCTAAACGGGTCGTAATGGGTCGTAAGTGCTTAGGTTAGGTTTCATTTAGTATGTAGACTTTGTTAAACCATATTACACGAGTCTCCATACTCGTTTGGTTTACGGACCCTCATACTATCTAAATCCTCCGATTTAGGTCCGGTTTATTAACATAGTTACCTATATTAGGTGCCGTTTGATTTCCGAGATCTCTAGCATTGCTTGGTGGTTATCTTAGGACTTCTGAGCAATCTCAAGTGAGTACATAGACCCCTCTTTTACTGTTTTCCAAACTGTTTTGGGGTGAAACACATGTGCCTACTTGTTACTTTCGTGCTTTCCTGCTTTCACATCATATACTTGCTATGTGCATTAGTACATTTATAGTACATGATTTCATTGTGTTCATGCTATGTATGCCCATTGTGTGCGTACTTAGTACATCGTTTTACACTACATTTCATGCTATGTATGCCCATTGTGTGCATACTTAGTACATCGTTTTACATTACATTTCATGCTATGTATGTCCATTGTGTGCATACTTAGTACATTGTTCTACATTGCAATTCTGTTGCATACGCTCATCCAGCATATGAACACATTATATTACATTTTGAACCGTTGTAACCATTTGACTATGTGAGCCGTCGTAACCGTTTGATTATATGAACCGTTTGTAACTATTGAACCGTATGAACCAGTTGTATCTGTTGACATGATTTACATTTGACAATAGACATTTGACTATACATAAACATTTCTACAATAGACATTTGACTATACAATAACCTTTCTAGGACCCTAACGCGAGTTTACTTGCGTTTAGTCATAAAACAATACCGTCACCTATCCTTAGGCGACGACCACAACAAGAACATAAATCTCAAAACCGCTTTGAAAACTAATCATCTGTTCTAGGATGATTGATTACTAGGTTTTGAACCCTCTATTGTAAGGTTTTGAACCCTCTGTTATATGGTTTTGAACCCCTTTAAGTTTTCAAAATCTCGTCAAGGTTTTGGGTTTTAAATAATGTGAACACGTGCAAACTGGAAGGGTGAATGCCTGTATTTTGGGTTTTCTCTCTAGGCAAGCACTTCGTATATATCTCATCAGACACGAGACCAGTTGTGCTTACCTGGGAATTCTTGGGATGAGTGTTCACTTATAGGCGAGCATGTCTTCACGATACATTATTTTTGACCCATTTACTTTGATTAGTCACTGTGTGTAGTTTGTTGCTTTGTAATGCGAACAAATGACCACTAGCCTTGCTTTCATCAGATTTGTTTCATCTCATTCTTTTCATCTAATTCTCTCACTCGTTTCCTTTCATGTTTCCTCTTTTAGAATGCCTCCTCGACGCGAAAACCAGATAGCAACTGCCGAACTGGCAGAAATTATTGCGCAGCAAATGGCTGCTCAATTCCCAAACCTCTTTGCTCAATGGAACCAAGCCAACAACAACAACAATGGTCCATGCAATTTCAAGAGTTTCAACTCGGCTAAACCACTCAAGTTTAGTGGTTCTGAGGGAGCGACTGGGCTTCTTCAATGGTTCGAGAGCATTGAGAATACTTTCCGCCATGTGCAGTGTCCTGACAATCGCAAGGTCTAGTTTTCTTCGAGTGTGTTTCAGAAGAGGGCTCTTACATGGTGGAATGGGGTTATGAGAGACCGTGGTGCAGAAGTTGCTCTAGCACAGACATGGGCTGAACTTAGAGCTCTTATGATGAGGGAGTTTTGTCCTTGTTATGAACTGCGAGCATTGGAAAGAGAGTTTGATGGTTTGAAGCAAGATAGCGGTGAGCATCGAGCCTACACGGACCGTTATGAGCAGTTAAGTCTGTTATGCCCAAACATGGTCACGCCATTGGATAAGGCAATCAAAAAGTACATTGATGGCCTCCCTGACTCAATACAAGACATTGTGACTGGTAGCAACCCTACTACAGTTAGGCAGACCATTGAGCTAGCTGCAACCTTGACTGAATCTCAGATCAGGAAACGTAAGCTTTTCCGAAAAGGTGACAAGAAACCGGTCGAGGAATCGAACCCAATCGAGGAATCAAAGACCATGGATGAACAGACTGGATCCCCTAAGAGGTCAAAGAAGCGAAAGGCTTCTCAAAACTTCGCCATGGTTACTCACAATGATCAAGCCGTCCCCAACCAACCAGCTCAACCCCCTGCTAGGAAGCCATACAATGGAACTGCACCCTTGTGCAACCAATGTGGCCTACATCATCATGTTGGTGTGAAGTGCCGCACATGCCAAGTTTGCGGACTTATAGGTCATACAGCGAGGGTTTGCCCAACCGCAGCTGCACCAGATCAAGCTGGCAACAATCCTGCTCAAGCTCGTTTTCCACCGGGGTCTTGTTACAACTGTGGTGAGATGGGCCATTTTCGTAGGAATTGCCCAAAGCTTGTTAATGCAAATCCAGCGCAGAGATGAGTATCTGACCGACAGGAGACAACGTTGTTTAGAAAATAATCAAGCCTTGTGTATTATTTTCTTTTGTTATCACGATCTATGAAACAGTTGTTGTTATCGTTGTTATAAATAAATCTTTCATTTACATTTTTATATGTTTATGTGGTTGCATGTATAAACATATCCTCTACAATACCAACAATCAAGGAACCATATTCCTTGAAGAACAGACTACCCCCAAATTTCTTCCATTATATGATCTCTTGCGTTTTCCACGAAAATCCTAAGTACCCGTTTCTTCCAAAAGAAACGAGGTACGAGGCGCCAAGTCGATAGCAATCAATAACAAGATAATAACAATTAAACAATTATGTGGTTATGTGCTTATGTGTTCCCTTTTATGTGTTGTGTGATCCAAACTATGTTATCCAAATCCTTGTAGAATCTTACATATCCTTGTACAAGAGATTCATAGTAGGATACCCAAAGGTACTACTTAAAAATCCTTAATGGACTTCTACGCTGTAGTTAAGTCCCTTGGATTATGAAGTACTACTTCATAATTAGACCCCTTTAGTGGTCTAGTTAAACTGATCGATCCAAAAATCTGGTTAGGAATATTATGTGATGATATAGATGAGAGGACTCCTTGGTGGCCTAATTAAGAAGATTCTCTGTCGATCTAATTAAAAGGACCCTATGGTAGTCTAGTCACCCTCATCACAAGTTTGATATCCTTCCCCACAACATTACAAAACGAACTGTGCGGACTGTGCAAGGAATTACGTAATTATGGATGCATACATAATTATGGAATTTAGTGCACAGAAATCACAGCAAGTTCTATCATGTATCTAAGTTAACCCAATTCATTTCCAATTCTGATGAAGTATCCGTTGAGGAAAAAATGAACTAGCTATTCATTTTTCACTTCTGAGGAATATCCGTTGAGGAAATGAATATCCGTTTATCCTTCATTTCCAACTCTGAGGAAGCAACCGTTGAAAATGACTCTGTTAGTTCATTTTCGTGTCTGAAGATTATCCGTTGAGGAAATGAATATCCGTTGTTAAATCTTTCATTTCCGTACCTGAGGAAGCAACCGTTGAAAATGACTCCGTTAGTTCATTTTCGTTTCTGAAGATTATCCGTTGAGGAAATGAATATCCGTTGATTATTCCTTCATTTCAAATTCTGAAGAATATCCGTTGAGGAAAATGACCCCGTTTGTTCATTTTCGTTCTGAAGAATATCCATCAAGAGAAATGAATATCCGTGGATTTTTCCTTCATTCCCGTTTCTGACGAAGGACCCGTTGAGGAAGGATGAATCATCCATTCGTTTTTACTTCTGAAGAATACCCGTTGAGGGAAATGTATATCCGTTTAATTAAAAAAATCCTTTATTTTCCATTTCCGAAGAACCCGTTAAAGAAAATGACCCGTTCGTTCATTTTCGCTTCAGAAAAATATCCGTTGAGGAAAATAACAAAATTATGCTTTACATATCTTTGATGGCTATTTAACACAAAGTCACGGACAGACTTCTACGAATAAATTTCGGGACGAAATTTCCTTAAGTAGGGGAGACTGTGACACCTGTGTCACTGCGACCATCAAACAAATACCAAACCAATAAAATATTGTATTTCATACTTTGGACTTGTATAAATATGTGTATCTTTTGCACATATCAATTCTTGTTCGATTTCAAGCTCTAAATCACTTTCTGGAAGGTTATACGCGCACTGATGCATAAATATAACCAGTTTAATGCAACGAACACTCTGGAATAGTGAAATAGGCTTAACATACCTTAAATAACCTTTACATAACTTAGAAATAAGTTTTGAAGGCTTTGGTATGGCAAAATCAAGTTAAATCGCTTACAGGGACTAAAGTTGACAAGCTGCGAAAGTATGCCACTCTGAACTGTAACAGACATTCCGGAACATGACCATAAGTTAAACATACCCTAAATATCCTTCACATAGCTTAGAAATAGGCTTTGAGGGGTTCGGTATGCTAAAATAAACTTTTGGGTCTTTCAGGGACTAAAAGCGTAAAAAAGTGCACAAGTTTGCACTTTCGCGCATAACTTACGTTCTGAATACATCCGGACATCCAAAAATTTATGTAAGCACTAAAATATTTTATTTTAGTGTTTGGCATGAGAAAAATCCATTCGTCGCGTCATTTGGATCGTTTTTCGCGCTTATGCGCATTCCGTCGTAATTAAGCGAACATCGTGATCGTACGACCAAACGAACCGACATCCGAGATATTTTTGAGCATGTTTCATGTCCACAATGTTTAGGCATCATTTTAGGCCCTTAAAGTTGGCTTTACGGGCCTTAGAAGTGTCGGAAATGGCCTTAAACACTAACAGGGACTGAAACTGTCATTTAACAAACTTGGTTCTGATCAGACATGGCCATGCGGCCCGCGTAAGGTTTGTGTGCATCTTTACGCGGCCCGCGTCAGGGTCTCAGATCAGATAAGATCGATTTGTCAGCAGATTACAGCTGTTTAACTCACAACCACAAACTCACACTTGACCTTTCAGCTCATTAGGGGCCATTTTTAGTTACCACAACTTTCCAACAAGTG
The DNA here is from genome assembly GCA_030545235.1 of Helianthus tuberosus. Taxonomy (NCBI): domain Eukaryota; kingdom Viridiplantae; phylum Streptophyta; class Magnoliopsida; order Asterales; family Asteraceae; genus Helianthus; species Helianthus tuberosus. The sequence goes on from JARYGA010027453.1 coordinate 21,668, forward strand.
TACGCACGAGATTCGATCACGTTTTCCAACAAATGATCTTAACGGTTCGGGAAATACTATAAATACCCAACCCACTTAACTTCAAAACCCACTAGAATCTGATCTAATGTGATCTAAGTTGAAACCTTTGTTTCATACCTGAGCTATTTTGATCTAGATTAGCATTCGGGGACCCTTCGTAAGTATTCCTTCGTTCTTTTATTGCTTTTCGAGTCCGAAAGTCAAACTTTGTTTGACTTTCTGCGTTGACCAGTTTTGGTCAATGCGAAGTTCGTTTGAACTTCGCAACGTGATTGTAATCACGATGGTTATAGTCCCTTGGGACTATGCCTACTGATTACCACGTTGTCTAGGGTCGTAAGGGTAAGCGATCTAATAAATCGCTTATACCTTCGAACCCGACCCATTTGGTCGATCATTAGGATCCGACCAAACACATTAGGTGACCATTGTATATAGGGAATAACCTTCCGAGGTTATACCTTATGGTCGCTTCGTTTAAGTAGTTGTATGATAGGTAGTTTATATGCCTTAGGTAAATTACCAAAATACCCCTTTAATGCCAAAATTCATTATAAACATATGTGACATAACTTTTGACATCTAACCTGATTTGGTGACAATATTAGACATGTTAAGGCATATATTACTTGTCATAGGACTAGGTAAGCGGTCCAAACGCGTTTCGCGCGAACGACGCGTTAAAGTAGCATAAGCTACCTAAACTGGTCGTAATGGGTCGTAAGTGCTTAGGTTAGGTTTCATTTAGTATGTAGACTTTGTTAAACCATATTACACGAGTCTCCATACTCGTTTGGTTTACGAACCCTCATACTATCTAAATCCTCCATTTTAGGTCCGGTTTATTAACATAGTTACCTATATTAGGTGCCGTTTGATTTCCGAGATCTCTAGCATTGCTTGGTGGTTATCTTAGGACTTCTGAGCAATCTCAAGTGAGTATATAGACCCCTCTTTTACTGTTTTCCAAACTGTTTCGGGGTGAGACACATGTGCCTACTTGTTACTTTCGTGCTTTCACATCATATACTTGCTATGTTCATTAGTACATTTATAGTACATGATTTCATTGTGTTCATGCTATGTATGCCCATTGTGTGCGTACTTAGTATATCGTTTTACATTACATTTCATGCTATGTATGCCCATTGTGTGCATACTTAGTACATCGTTTTACATTACATTTCATGATATGTATGTCCATTGTGTGCATACTTAGTACATTGTTCTACATTGCAATTCTGTTGCATACGCTCATCCAGCATATGAACACATTATATTACATTTTGAACCGTTGTAACCATTTGACTATGTGAGCCATCGTAACCGTTTGATTATATGAACCGTTTGTAACTATTGAACCGTGTGAACCAGTTGTATCTGTTGACATGATTTACATTTGACAATAGACATTTGACTATACATAAACATTTCTACAATCGTTAAACATTACATCCTGGTGGTTTGGTTGGAGTAAGTGATTTAAGTAACGAGGCGTGTGTAATATGATACAAGCATGGTGGATACGCCGCTGGTACTTCCTATATATAAGTGTTTGTATGGTATCACATATTGTAGCGTTATTTGAACCATTTCAATTTGAGACATATAACATTTTATACAAATAACATACTTTTCACAAGACATTGATTTACAAACAACTTATCTTATACAAACTCATTTTTACATGGTTATTCATTTAACCATACATTATTCTCTTATTTATACATATCATCTGATCTTATCGTTTTTCAAATGATTTACGAGACAAAGCAAATTACAAGGTTCATGACTAAACATTTTCTCAAACATAAGTCATGAATTCTGTTTTCACAAAACCTATGTATCTCACAGGCATTTTTATGCTGACGTACCTATTTTCACATGTGTTTTCAGGAGATGATGCATAGGACTTATCAAGACATACTTAGGCGGACCTGTGCCTTAGTGACTTAAAACGAGACAAGAACTAGTTAATTTATGTTATGTACTCTTTGTTTCTTGTTTAAATCAATGTAAACTCTCATGTTTGATTAATAAAACGAAACTTCAATTGCCATGGATTTGAAACAATTAATTCTGTTACAACACTCCCCGACGTTTCCGCCACGTTTGGTTGTCCTACGTGATCGGGGTGTGACAACCTTGACCCTTTCAAATGACTTCACAAACTGAAATCAACACGTGTGATCTGATTGAGTGGGCCGAAAAACTAATTGATTCAACTGGGCCGAGAATATATTACTTGGGCTGTAGCACTTTAGACTCAACTATATCACATGTATTCAATTCAACTGATTTGTCCTCAAATAACACTCAATGGGCCACAACTATGTGGAATCTAATTGGACCTTCCTTTTAAAATCACATGGTTACTGACAAATCACATGCAATTTCTAAACTTCTTGATCCGAGTAGATTGAATCAGATCACATACAAAGTCAAACTTTGAATGTGTTTTCAAATTGATTATACCGAGAATAATATCTTTATCAAATAATGTTCATATATGGCCGACACCTGACAATATTCACATGCAAAATCAACTTTGCTTTAAATGAAAGCACATGGGTCTGATAAAACTTGTCAGCTTATGAATTTCAATGTGTAATCTTATTGGGCCTAGAAATTGATCTTGAATATTGATTGGGCCGTCCAAAAACAAACACTGAACACATTTCAAACGGACACATCAATTTCAAATGAGACAGCTAGCTTCAAACGTAATACATTTCTCAAACGGAATGGACCCAATGTTTCAAACGGACTACCTGTTTCAAACGGTCAGTTCAAACGAATCACATATTTCATACGTAATACCATGCATTTTCAAACGGGATACCAGATTTCAAACGGAATGTTGCTGCTTTCGTTCAAACAGAACTATGTTATCAGGCCATTTTTACCACTTTTACTTTGAATTTTGAACTGATATTCTCAAGGGTTTTTTAAAACACAATTACGCACACATTGTGAAAGTTTTAGCCGATTTTAACCGTGAAAAATTGTTTAATTTTGAAAGAAGGTGTAGAAAATCAGAATTTGTGGCTGAATTGGTATGAACTCTTCCTCCTGAGCTCTGATACCACTTGTAGGATCATTTTCAGACCCGAACGAGTCAATCAGAATAGTTTATCTCAACACGAAAGCCGGAAAAAGACGTGTAGAGTTCAATTCAGCTAGATTTACTCTTTAAACTGTTGTATGATTGATTTCGTAACGTTTTACAACCTGACAACACTTCGGCAGCACTTCGTTGCACAAGCCGGAAAGTTACAAATGAAATGAACATGTGAGGTATATATAGGGAGGACCCTTCCGTTTGAAAGTGGCATGACATGCTTCAAACGGAATGGCACTCCTCAAACGAACTGGCACTCTTCAAACTTTATGGCACTCCTCAAACTTTATGGCACTCCTCAAACTTTTGTCTTCAAACTTTTGTCTTCAAGTGGAGAGACTCGATATAAGACGAAGACGACAGATGTGTGCACCAACAGTTATGTCTCAATGAATTGACAATATTATTAGTCGCGATCTCATTCGATCATATGTCTATAAGGTTTGGACATATGTCCTCCACCTTTTTGGCCAGTGTGCCATATAGTCACAACTGCCATTAAATTTGTCATATTTGACAATAAAATATTGCTCATAGGCAAATTATTTTAACATTACATTGAATGTTAAAATTGAATGATCATCGAATTTGATGATTTAATATTTATTAGCCATGATCTCATTCGATCATATAGGCTATAAGGCTTGGACATATGTCCTCCATCTTGTTGGTCAGTGTGCTACCTCATTGTCACACTACCAGAAATATCAACATTACATTGAATGTTGATATAAGAATAATTGAATTTACATCTTAATGGTTTGATAATAATATATATATATTGTTCGCCGTGGTCTCATTCGACCATAGGACTATAAGGTTTGGACATATGTCCTCCACCTTTTTGGTCAGTGTGATTCCTTATTACCACACTGCCAGATATCATTGCCAATAATGTAGGCTTTGCCATATGGCTAATCAAACCATTAAGAAGATCTTGTTGATTTTCGCTCATATCGATAAAGTTCGAATAAAAATCGAGACGAACGCTTGAAAAAATGACGAAATGAATTTATAAGATAATTCAAAATTAACATAAAATAAAGAAATTTACAATACTAGTCCTCATAGGGACTTTTAAAAGGAATTAAAATGCTAGTCCACATAGGGACTTTTGAAAGAAACTACAATACTATGTCCAACATGGACTTTTGGAATTGAAATTACAATAAAAGATAAAAATTACAATCTTCATTCGTCTTTCTTTCCTTTGATGATTTTGTAAAGTTTATTGAATATCTTTCTCGTTCTCCATTCATTCTTTTTAGCATGTCAATGAATTTGTTCCGCTCGTTCCAAGGCTTGATTGATAGCCTCAATTTGTTGTGGTGGTTGTGGTTGTGGTTGTAGAACAACAGGATATTGGTACCCATAATTAGGTTATCCAGTATTTGGATAAGCAAGAGGAAAATGTGACGGATAAAGAGCATTATGAACAACTGCCTTTAAATAGGGGTTGTATGACGGAGCCAAATAATTAAAATCTATAAGGGTTTCCATGTAAGAAGTATCATATCCAGTCATATCTGGATATGTAGGAATAGGGTTATCAAAACCCATAGGTGGTTGTTGAGGTGGCTCAACAACAGGTTCAGGGTTAGAGGGTCCATCCATTTGTGGTTCCTCTGGTATAGATGGATATGTTGGGGGCAAAGGTGGAAGCGATCCTGACCATTGCCCGACACGCACCGACACACGTGCACCACTACGAGGCTTCCTCGGTTGTGGTGGTGGTTGAGGTTGCTGCTCCGCTGGCTCCATTGGCTCATCCTCCTAAGAAAGTGGCGGTGTTTGCGGGGGTGGATAAGGTGGTGTGTTGACAAAAGTAAACTAGTTAAAATATTGATCCCATTTATCGGGACCCTGATAAGGTGAACCTGCATATGATGCAATATCACTTGACAACTCTATAGGATGTAAGTTGGATCCAGAAGGCGGCATCTCAGGATCAGAGTCATCATTCTGTTGGTTTTGGCTCGGAGGTGGTGAGATTATATATTGGTTTGGGTCAAAAGAATCATGGTGAGAATGGGAATGAGAATGATGTGAGACTGAACGTCTCGCCGGTTGCGATGAGTGTGACTCGTTCGAGTATTGAGGGTGATCCGAACTATGTGATTGCGATGGTAATTGTCATAACGGTCCTCCCCGCATGGGACCTTTTCCCTTTCCTCTACATCTTGGCGGCCTAGTTACCTGTTAAATATCAAAATCAATAACATAACTTAAATAGATATAAGTGGTCTTAGGTTAACGCCTAGACTCGGAGAAGTCTGAGGAATATGCTAATGTGATATTTGAGCTTAGATATAAAAGGCTAGTGTCTAATTCGCTCAAACGTTGGCTCTGATACCAACCTGCCACACCATGATTTCCCGGTGGGCCCGAATTGAGGTTTATGCTTGACGATTGATATAGATATTCACATTTAGCACAGCGGAAGTCTTGGGAGTATAAAATAATTATTACAAAGTACAAATATTTGAAAGTTCAAAATAATATACAGACCGAATGTGTACTAAAAGATCCACAGGCGGATCGGAATAACAAATGATTACATAAAAGACTACTAGGCTTTTTGCTTGGAGTTGCAAATTCCAATAAGCAATTACCGGGCAGCTTCCAGCTTATTTCCGTACTTGCAAACCTGCGCTTAGTCTTTTGAAAATACGTCAGTTTTTACTGGTAAATACAATTAACCGAAACATTTTGAAAATATTTCAAAATCATTTTATACACCATTTGGTATATCAATTTTTATAAATAACTTGAGACAAACTATATCTCTTGTTACTAGTATTACATGCTTGTAAATACATATGGGCCCTGGAACTAAACTCCGATACATGATTAACCGACACACCACTTTAATCCCCATATTGGCTAAGAAAAATATTTTATCGTAGCATTAGCATCTGTCGGGTGTATGCCTACACCCCGTGCTTAAGTCGTGGCCACTTGCAATTAAGTGAGCCGTGGATATCCAGGACACGTTCGCATTAACCCCCAATGTTTAAGTTATCAAGCATAATGTATTAAAATGAGTTATTTGGATTTTGGACACATTGGTCATTGATCTCATACCCGACCAAGCGGTAAATAATTTCACCGTATCCCAAGCCCGTATAGGGAAAATAGATTAAGACTATTTACTTGAGCTTTATCTTTACAATCCAAATATATATGTAAGCACAACCATTTAAATCAAAATAATTAACAAGGTTGCAATTTATAGGATGCCCTTAGTCTGGAATGAATGGAATTATGATCCATTAGAATGTTAACGGGTCTTATTCAAGTCATATGACTTGGACCGGTTAACTATAATAAAATCGGTACGGTTCTCTAGATTAAGCGGAGGCCGGATAGAATGTGGTTTGTACCACTATGAGTACTATGACTCGTATAACATGGGTCAAACAATAATATATTTTGATTAGAACTGATTTAGAAGGATTTTGACCCAATTCGGTTAACTTATATAAACTCGGCTATATAAGTCAACCGTCCGCGCATAGGCGGCATCAGGTGATCGGATGAGTCAATGTTAAGTCCATTATGCCAAAACATGTTTAATATGTTACCACATCAGTTTATAACTCAAATTACATGTTCATTATGTTTCAAGATCAATTTATGCGCAAAAGAGCATAATTGGTATTTTTAAGGCATAATACATGGACTTGCATAAAACCCGACAAACGATATGATCAAATGGTATAACCTCAGAGGGTTATTCCATACATTAATATGATCATAATATAACTTCAAATCAGTAGCTAACTTAGCTTAAACGGGTCAGAATCGAAAGTCAAAGCAGAAGTCAAACTGTTTGACTTTCGGTTGCGAACCGAGCTATAAGCAGGAAATGACGGGTTGGACATGATCTAACATGTCCTAATATGTTATACCAACTGATATGATGTCAAAAATTTGTGTTTAGATGCTTAGAAGTGCATTTAACATAATTTCTGAAAATCTGCGTTTTGACTTTTATTTTAATAGAACTTTGACCCGTCATTTGACCAACTTAACGTGATCTTGAGGAGGTGCCCTCATAGGGGATCAACACCTACCTTATTACGATCATGTAGCCATGTTCGATTTGAATATTGGCTTGACCGTAATGGTCATAACGTCAATTTGCTTGACTTTCGGCTAATAACTTAGCCTAGAATGAAAAAGAACTAGGGAAGAACACTTACAAGTGTTCTAAGAAGTTTATAACTTTAGTAAGAGGCCTCTTTATGATCAAAAGCAATATCCAAGAGTGAATTAGAGAGAAAGAAGTAATGGCGTAAGTTGGAATGGTGCATTTACATCTCTATTTATACTTGCAAAATGTTCATAGGATCATGCCAAGTGTTGGCAATGTTATTCCGATGTTAACAAGAGCCTAATGAGGTGTTTGAAGCAGGGAGATGGTGGCAATTCGCGGTAAAGGTGTCATAATGTGAAGGCTGCCATGGCAGTCTGCACAAACTGCCAGCACAACCCCTTATAGACAGTGAGGGTAATGGCTTACGGTCCGTAAGGACCTAACGCGCCCATGGTTTTAAAGATCCTTACGGTCCGTAAGGCATAAGCCTTGCGGTCCGTAAGGGTCTATCAAAATTTTATTAATAACTGCCTTATGGTTCATAAGGCATGTACCTTGCGGTCTGTAAGGATCACTCAGAAGCCAAACTTTGGCAATTTGTCACAAATGATCCCTCCACATCCAATCTTCCACAATTTTACATATATGGTCCCTCTCATCCAAACAATTTGGCATATTTTGAGAGTTGATTGGACACGTGTTGCCATATGATTTAATATAAATTTCCGAGGTGTTACATGAACTATATTTCCTGATTTATGCGATCTATGATGACGAGCGCTTTCCCCTATGTCATTGAATCATTTGATGATGAACCATTCTGGCGGTTCAATGGTTGGCATCGGAGTTCAGACTTCATCACCTTGAATGACTTGACTACTGCAATGATTACTCAATTCCATGCTAATTCCATCGATCCAATTACCATTGAGGCATGCTTAATTTAGTAAACTCAAGCTGTTATCGATCCACTTAAGGAACCATATCTGATTGATTCCAAGTTTGATGATGCTAATTTCATTGTCGCTCCTCCGTTTACATCTAGTCCAACTGACTCAGTTACTACTGCTCTCCAGGTGTTTGATGAAATGCCAGCTAGTATTGCTACTGCAATTAACATTGCAGACAGTCACACCATTGATTTTGCGGTATTATCTATCCAAATGGAAACAATAGTTGTTGTTAATGAGCTATATGGGGTCAAGGATGCTCCAATCGATATATCAGATTATATTGTTGTGATTGGACGTGTTATACCTTGTCTAAATGTTGTTAATTATTATGTTGATTCCCTAGTTATGAACTCCTTTGCGTGGAACCCAGGGTTGCTTGCGAATCATGTCCTGGTATTTTCTACGAACTTAAGTTTTGATCCTGGTCCTCTTGTTATTCACACACCTTATTTTACTCGTATTACTAGCCTGTTTAACCCTATTAATATGATTTGGCTTGAGTCCCTTGATTCGCTTTTGGAACCTGTGCCTTGTTGTATTGCTCAAGCCATGATGAATTGTGCACTTCCTGCTCCTAGGTTGTTTGTTTTTTATAAAGATCCAAAACCACCCGACCCATATACATCCCTTCAGCTTCTATTTTGGTATATCTGAAACCCCCAAACATTGTTCATGTTTTAACAAAACATATTGCAAACTTTTTAGTTTTACAATCATCATGGCTGGTCCTAGTTTACCTTTTGGTGTTGAATTACAAAGCACAGAACTGGTCCATTTTGTTGCCATTCTTTATTTTCCCAGGAATGTTGAGCTTGCATTCTAGTAGTGATAGGATGGTAAAACTTGCTACACTCTTGCTAAACACCCATGTTCTCTCTGTTATTGTTGATATATATAATATACCACCCGCTACCATTGGTCGGGGAGTTCTGATTCTCCATACATGGTTCCAAAATATGTTAATGGTCGCTCTAGAGATATCAAGACCGAGTTTCTACCTGCTAAGATACGCCCACAATCCTATGGGATACCTGCTCGGTATTTCAACCTAAACAATTATCTTTTTGTTGGTGCTAAGGATGCGTGTTTGACACATGTGCTACCTAGTCATACGGCTGGTCATTGTTCGTCTTCTGGACATCTTGGTAGTCCAACATTCACAATTGTGAATTCTGCTTTGGAATCCCATGTGGTTTCCCAATTAATATCGGAGAGAGTTCTGACTCTAGTGAGGGATGTTGATGCACATTCAATTGCCACACTGTTGGTGCATGCGTCTGTCGACTTCGTCTTGTATCGAGTCTTGTTAGAAATGACTTATTCCCCATGAATTAGAAGTGGCACTTTCAAAGGGAATTGGCACTTTCAAAGGGAATTGGCAGGTTCAAAGGGAATTAGATTCTGTTTGAAGGGTGTCATGCCACCTTCAAACGAAATAGCTTATCCTATATATATCCTCATGTCTAGTTCATTTGTAACTTTCCGGTTTGTGTAATGAAGTGCTGCCGAAGTGTTGTCAGGTTGTAAAACGTCATCAAATCAATCATACAACAGTTTTTAGTATAAATCTTGCTGAATTGACCTCTACACCTCTGTTTTCGCCTTTCGTGTCGAGTTAAACTCTTCTGATCGACTCGTTCGGGTCTGAAAACGATCCTACAAGTGGTATCAGAGCTCAGGAGGAAGAGTTCATACCAATTCAGTTGCTTTTTCTAACTTCTACACCTTCTTTTCAAAATTAAACAAGTTTCCACGGTTAAAAACTTCTGATTTTCACATATCATATGCGAAATGTTGTTTTAACAAACCCTTAAAAGTTTCAGAACTAAAATTGATCATTTGCTTGACCAATTGAACCAAAATCTGACCAATAGTATGATGTCACCATGATTTCGTTTGAGAATCACGTTTGAAAGCAGCAACATTCCGTTTGAAATCGGGTATCCCGTTTGAAATTGCATGGTGATTACGTTTGAAACATGTGTTCCGTTTGAAACATTGGGTTGATTCTGTTTGAGGAATGTATTCCGTTTGAAAATCTCGTTTGAAAGTAGCCATCTCGTTTGAAATAGTTATCTCGTTTGAGGATTACGTTTGAAGCTAGCTGTCTCGTTTGAAATTGATGTTTCCGTTTGAAAGTTGTCATTTTGTTAGAAGAGTTCATAAGTCTTCACGTGAATTTTCATAAGCGGTCAAATTAAAATTCAAGTTTCAAAGTTGATGTCGACACATTGAATGTGATTTTCGATCTAATACATTTGCATGTGAATTAAAGTCATCGACTTTAATTGTATTGTCGGTTCATTATAATCAAAGAAAAGTCTTGCATGTGATTCCAAGATAAAGGTGTCTGCCACAATCAAGTGTTGGTCCAATGGGAATTGAGTAGTAATCACTATTGTCAGTCAATTATAGTGTATTGTTGTCAGCCAAATTCAGTATACGGCCCAATCAAAGGAATTCATACTACATCGGCCCAATCAAAATTGATATTGTAAAGTGTTCCATTTCATTTCTTTGAAATTGTGTTCGGTCCATTGCTTGTTGTCAGCCCAAGTAATATATTCTCGGCCCATGTGACTTGGATTAGTGAAATACACAAAGTTGAGTTCGGCCCAGTTGAATCAATTATTTTTTCGGCACATTCAAATCAGATCACACGGTTTGATTTCAGTTTGCAAAGTCATTTGAAAGGGTCAAGGTAATTTGAAAGGGAATTCTGTGTTACACAGTTTGAATTTGATCCCAGTTCACAAGAGGTGTTTCAGTCTGTTTGAATTCAAATTCGTTCCAGGTCGTGTGGTTTAGCCTGGTCATTGGAAAAGGTCGTTTGAATTTGATCAGGGTCATAGCAGTCCGCACAGTGTGTCAACCTTCAGTCTGCACAGAATATTCACCAGTTCGAGTACCAGTCTTATTCTGTTAATTGATAATTCTTTAAACTGATTGTGTTTTGTTTGTTTGTTTGTCAGGTAATACAGGTGTTTTACGAGGTAAACCAGTTCGTTTGAAAGCTTGTTTGAGAAATTCTTCGATATCGAATCATGAGTGAAGAGTTTTACAACGCATTTGCAACATCCCCGACTAGTCCAGCTGCCATTACTCAAAACATGAACATGGAAAATGAAACCGGAACCTTACAAAAACCCCCGAAACTGATGAGCATAGAAGAGTACTACGGATGGAAAGACAGATTCGAAAACTGGGTTCAAGCTAACCATCTCAGATCTTGGGAGTGCATTCTGAAGAAATATGTCTTGCCACGGACTGATCTGCAAGTTGAGAAAGCAATATCTGAGTTTAGTGATCAAGAACGTGATATGTATAGAGCTGAAAAAATGATGATCAGTCTGCTTCAGCAAGCTATCAAAGAAGACATCTTCATATTGCTTCAGCACGACAAAACTTCAAAATCAATTTGGGATGCTCTTAGAGTCAAGTTTGAGGGTAGTGAGAATATGATCAAGAGCAAGAAGGCACTGCTCAAGAAAGAGTTTGATCTATTCACTAGTTTGCCCGGGGAAGATACAAAGAAGCTAATAGAACGATATTGCCACTTAGTGCGATCCATGTCGATGATGAGTATAACAAAAGATCGTGAAGAATGGGTCGACAAGTTAGCTGATGCGTTACTGCAAAAGGAATGGGGAACATATTTGATGATTCTGAAAAATACTGGTGTTTATGATGGGTTAACAATTTCTCAATTTATCGAGAAGATTGAGAGTCAAGATTTGGAACAGCAAAAGATCGCGAGGATGAACAGTCCAAGTGGTCAACAGGATGTAAAAATGTACTACAAAGGCAGTGTTCCAGAAGTTGAAAGAAGCCCGAAAATACAAACTGCATTTAGTGCTGGAGATTCTGCAGAAAAGGTTGATCAAAGTCCTAAAAGCAGCAGTGGTTTCTCTTCATACCCGAGTGTCAATCCAAAAGATACTACATCAAGCTTCCATTCTTAGAGTACTAAAACTGGAAATGGTTATGTGATACAATGCAATATTGCATTGAATCTTCCAGATGGTCAAAGTTTTTCTGAAGAGATTGCGAAAGATCACATGGCTCTACTTGGTTCCGTGTTATTATCTTATGAAGGATTAGTTGCAGGGCGGATTGGGAATCCTATGTTAACAAAGGAGGATTACGATCAGATAGACGCTGAAGAAATGGAACTAATGGATATCAAATGGTGTCTAGCTAGCGTCTTAAGAAGAGCAGAAAAGTTCAAGCTGATTACTGAAAGAAATGACTTTCTTGATGCACATGCGTCTACTTTAGGTTTTGATAAATCTAAAGTTACTTGTTTTCGATGCAGGGAGAAAGGCCATTTCAAGAGGGAATGCAAGAACAGAGAAGCTAGCGAAGTGAAGAATCCATTCGGAAAAGACGACTACTACCGGAAAGCCATATATCAACAAGTTGGTCAACAGCAACAGCAAGAACCACATGTGGCTCATGGTAGAAAAGTGATTGAGGATTCAAAGAGAGCATGTCTGGTGGATTTTAACTGGAACAATTATATATCACCCGACAACAAAGCATGCCTAATCAATCAAGATGATGAAAGGTTACCTGAAGGGTTCAGCTGGGATATGTTTACGGATGAGAATGGGAATTTCAAAGCTTTCATTGCCAAGATTGTGAAAGAACCAGACATGTTCACCGATTGGATGAAATCTATTGGTGAAACTATGAATAATCAAGAAGAGAAGTCTGTTTCATCTGATGAAAGTTCAGAGAGTGCAGATGAAAGCATACAAAGTGATGAAAGCTCAGAAAAAGAGTTTGTCTTTGATCAAACACCATCCGATTCTGGTTCTTCGGATGAAAATTCTGACAAATCAGTAGAGTTCGATCAATCACAAACTGATGATAGCAGTGACGATGAAGAAGAAAGACATATTAATGTTGCAAAATCTCATCTCTCTCCTGAAAGTTTTCATTTTTATTTTGCAGTTCGTCTGGAAAAGCTGAAGGAGAAACGAGCTGCAAAAGTACAACACGAAATGAAGTCTGAAAGTGTTGTTCAGAATGTTGAAGTTAACAGTGTTGATAAAAAGATTGTTGAGATTGAGCAGGTTGATGAAGCAGAAAAAGTGACTGAAGATGAGAAATTGGTTGAAGTTGAGAAAATTATTGAAGTTGAGAAAATTATTGAAGTTGAAAAGATTGTTGAAGTCATAAAGCCTTGCTTGAAGTGTTTGGAGACTTGCAAAGAATGTACAGCAAAAGATGAAAAGATGGCAGAGTTTGAGAAAATGAAGGAACAATTATTGTTCAATCTCAACTATGTGAAAGAATCTTATGATGTCTTGAACAAAACAGTAACTGGTCTTCAAAAGACAAATTCTGAAAGAGAACAAGCACTAACGATGATGAATTCTGTGATGATGACAAAACAGAAAGCTATAAACTTCTATATCGAAGAAAGTGCTAAGTGGAAGCAAGAGTTGGAAACTGAAAAGATTGAGAATGAGAGGATTAGAAGATTATTGCAGAGTTATTCTAGTTCTGATTATCTTATTGATCGAATTTACCCGACTGTTGCAGGTTTCGAAGCATTCAAGGATGAGAAGACAAAAAAGAAGGATACTGGTAAGAAACCGACTGTTAGCTATAACAAGTGTCCGCCTCCAATCTGGGAAGGGTATTCTCCCAGAAAACCAAATGAGGAGCAAGTCGAAAAAGCAGTCAATATAAAGCTAAAAACCGATACAACTGATGATTTACCAGAAAACATTGACGTTACTTTCACATCGTCGGACACTGATCATGAGTCTGAGTTAATCAAAAAGGTGGTCGATCAGGTGTTGGATACTGATGAGGAGTCTGAGTCAAAATCTGAGTCTGGAGGGTCAAGTTCGTCAGTCAACAGTTCAAAGTCGTCGGTTAAACGGTCTTACAGTAAAGAGTTTTTGTTATCAAAATCGAATTTGGATGATGAAACATTTGAAGTAGCATATACTTTAAATGATTCTGACAAATTATATTCTGACAAAGAGTTTCCAATAAGAAGTGTTAGATTCGACATGATCAAAAAGGTTTTCAAAATGACAGAAATTAATTTTTCTGAAATAAAAGATTTAAATCTTACTGGAAAACCTAAAAAATACACTTCAAGAGTACAACAACGATTAAACAAGAAAAAAAGGGTTACAATTCTGGTTCTGGTTTTCAAAAGAAACCAAACCATAATGGTAGTTACAAAAAGAAAGGATTAGGTTTTATTCCACAAGAAAATTATAAAAATGAGAAAAATTCTAAAACAAAAACAGAATTCGTTTCAGGTGGAAGTACAGAGGAAGAACAGAAGAAACCGTTCTGGAGACAATCAAACCAGGAGTTTCTTGCTGAGAAGAAAAGGAATGGAACTGGAGTGTTTCATCCAAAAGAGACTCGAACCTGTTTCAAATGCAATGAAGCTGGTCACATTGCATGGAACTGTCCGAAAAATGTTAAGACTAAACAGGGAGTTTCTGAAAAACTGAAAGAAATAGTTGTTGATATTGAACCACCAACCGAAAAATTCAAAATGTTTGAAAATTCAACTTATGAGGTTGGTGAATGTTCTAAAAAGAATTTTTACAAAAGGAAAGCCAACAACAACCAAGTGTGGGTTGTTAAGAAGTCTGAAGAGAAAGTCGGCAATGTTTCTGGTTCCATAAAGCCAGAAGAGCCACAAGGTGAGGTAAAAGAGGTAAATTCTGTATTTTCAGTGAATGATGATGAATTTCCATTACTGAAGTTTGGAAAAATCAAACAGAAAGTTGGTAAAGTTGAGATCTCGGATTAATTTTACTCAGAGAAGAATGAGTTTGATGTCGAGAAAGTCTTTAATGGAAATATTAAGAAAATTTTTGGGAAAATGCTTGATGGGAAAGTAAAAGGGGTTAAATATTTTTATGCAACTAAAAAGGCAACCTACAACCCTACTGAACAAGAGTTAAAAGAGCTAAAAACACCCAAGGTTGGTCAGACTTGGGTGGAAATTCTTTTCCCTTGAACATCTGACTTTGCCGGAGATCCCAAGTTTGTAATCGTGGATCAGGAATCGGCATATTTCTTGACAATTGTTTTTGAATGAGTCTTATAATGTTAAATTTTTACAGGTTAAGTGTGAATTACCGGAGCTCCCAGGTTTGTAAGCGTGGAGCAGGAATCGGAATCTTTCTTGGTTGTTAATCTTCCAAGTGGTAAATCAGGGACATTAAGTTGTATCTGATTTTCTACAAATGATTGAGAAACAATGTGATGAACCATTACTTTACAAGTGGTAACCTCAATAAAACTTATTTTCCGGAAAAATCATTTTGGTTAAAATAAACTTAAGTGTTTTGAAATCATAATGAGAAAATAGTTTGTTTAAAGGGGGAGTTCTGATTGTTTATGCCAAGTGGATGGCGATTTGAAGTGATTCAATATCGGTTGTCAATTCTATTGTATAGTTTGTTTTCAAATTTCCTTAGATGTGTTTGCATTTTAGGGGGAGTAGAAATTTTCAGAAAATCCAAAAACATTTTCGGAGTGTTTTAGCATAAATTTTTGAAAAATACAAAAAGATTTTCGACAACTGATGTTGGAGAGCTGATTTTCAAAATTCCAAGTGCTAAACAAGATGAACAGGTTTTTCTTAAACAAGTGCTAAATTGAGAAATTTATTTTGAGAAAGAAAGTTTGTTTAGTTAATCAGGGTCATTAATTTGAACTTGATATAACTATTACTAGTAAGTTTTTCTTATCGATTCAAGTAAAAACTTATATTTTGTTGAGAATTATGTAGGTGATGGGCTGAACAGAATTAAAACCAGGGATTGATCTCAAGGTGATAGCTAATTCCAGACGGCGATCCCATCATGATGAGAGGGGGAGTCTGACGAGGTTAGAGCCAAAGAGAAGATCCTAGTACATGCTAAGAAAGAAAAAAGATCGATCAAGATTGAAGAGTCGTTATGATGAAGACTCTCACTGAAGATTCCGTCAACATTCAAGGGGGAGTCTGTTGGTGCAGTTGTCTGTCGACTTCATCTTAGTTCGAGTCTCAGATTGTGAAAGAGCCTGAATACCGGTAAAGACTGAAGAATGAGAAGACTCGTTACTTCAGACTCGTCAACATTCGAGGGGGAGTCTGTTGGTGCATGCGTCTGTCGACTTCGTCTTGTATCGAGTCTCGGTTTCGTTGCGGATCTGATCAAGCATGATGTCATCATATTCAATGATGACATCATAAAGATGACATCATCTTACATCATGAAAGACTAAATAGGATGCAGGCATGAAACAGATTTGAAGATTCCGTTTGAAAAGTAAACTTGTTATTTCCGTTTGAACATCCCATGTGTAGCTTCAAACGGAATTAGGAAAGCTATATATAGGCTTGTTGTTTTCTCATTTGGAGCGGAATAGCAGTTTGTGTAACGAGGTGCTGCTGGATTTTCATGTGATTAATGAATGAGAAACAAGTGTTAAAGTGATATACTTCTGTTTTCTACTCCATTCTCTCTGATTCTAATCTGTTTGAGTGTTTCCGCCACTCAAATAGTGTGTATTGACTCATATTGACTCATTCGGTCGGTCAAATCGATCCTATAATAAAATTTAAATAGCGTTAAACAGTCTCACTGATGATATGCCGATAGGTTTTTACACATTTAGTAAGCTTTTTCGGGATATAAATTTAAATTCAAACTTGCTTATTTCGTGGGGAACACTACTTGGATATATAGGTAACCCCTGAAATTTCGTTTGAAAGGTCCCTCTTTCTGAGATACTAGGTCTTTATGCTCAGTGATATCTGGGGTATTATCCCGGGACTTCTGATTTTGCGGAAGCAATGGCCTAGTCCCCGGAGAATACTTTCCGCTTGCTTGAAAAATAGCTCGCCCTCAGCATAAATGATAAGACAATAAAATTGCTAATCAATGCTGTTGTAACAAAAGATCATCTAAAGGGGACCCACCCAAGTCGAGCCGTCATCTCTTTGCTGAACGGAAGTTCTGACCTGAGCTCGCACGGTTTCGCATCTAACCCCTTACAGATATCATCTGTGGTATACTCACCTGTAAGACTGAATATTAGGATCTGGATACGGGAGTATATTCAAGAGGTGGGACACATGAATGAGTTTAAGTTCTTAAAATACCTCACTCATATCCTGAATCAGTTGAAATTTGTGTGAGAATTTAAGTGGATCAGTATATCGGCAATCTAAGTGAATTGTTTAATTCTTAATGTCTAACTAAGCTCAACGGTACTTGTGACTTGTCAAAAACTGATATGATCCTCTTGCACAAACTCACAAAAAATAGTGTCTGTAAATATTTCTTTACTGCATTTTTAGTTCATTTAAAAAAAATCCAAAAAGATTTTAGTGTGTTTTAGCATAAATTTTGAAAAATTCAAAAGGATTTTAGACAACTGGTGTTGGAGAGCTGATTTTCAAAATTCCAAGTGCTATACATGATGAACAAATGGTTTGGGAGAATGTGTTTTGAAAAGAAAAATGATTAATTTTTGCAAATGGTTCATCAGAATTTATCATTGATAAATCATTCTGGTTTAATTTGAGAGAGAATCTGAATTGATAAATTTGTCAAATGTTAAATTTGTGAAATTTACTTCTGGGTTAAGAATGTGCAGGTGTAGCCAGGTTTCGATCTTGAACCTGAAGATAGAGTGCCAGGTTCCGATACCTGAAGATTATGTGATTTCAACAAGCCAGACTGCGATCCCAGGATAACGAAAGGGGGAGTCTGAAGACACATGTGGAAAGAGCTAAGATCTTGGTTATGATTCTGGAAGAAAGAGAAGAAAGAGATAAAGTTTGAGGATGCTTACACGTTCAGACTGATAAAGACTGAAGACGTTGAAGACTTGACACTTAAGACTCGTCAACATTCGAGGGGGAGTCTGTTGGTGCATGCGTCTGTCGACTTCGTCTTGTATCGAGTCTTGTTAGAAATGACTTATTCCCCATGAATTAGAAAGTGGCACTTTCAAAGGGAATTGGCACTTTCAGAGGGAATTGGCAGGTTCAAAGGGAATTAGATTCCGTTTGAAGGGTGTCATGCCACCTTCAAACGGAATAGCTTATCCTATATATATCCTCATGTCTAGTTCATTTGTAACTTTTCGGTTTGTGCAACGAAGTGCTGCAGAAGTGTTGTCAGGTTGTAAAACGTTATCAAATCAATCATACAACAATTTATAGTGTGAATCTAGCTGAATTGAACTCTACATGTCTGTTTCCGCCTTTCGTGTTGAGATAAACTCTTCTGATCGACTCGTTCGGGTCTGAAAACGATCCTACACACACGAGTACATGGACTTTTGGATCAATTTTTACTCTCCACTCAAAATGTCACACAGTTGGCCAACGTTACTTCTTTTGCACATCTACTACACCGATTATCATTAGGATCATCGGATACGAACAAGAAGATATATTTCTTGAATATATGAAGTGGCTTGGATTTGTGGAGTTTGATGATGTCAATGAGAAAGTGCTTACCTACTATATACACTATACTTTGCCCTTAAGAATTATCCATTTTTATACTCTATAACAGAAAAGGAATCCATCTTTGTGTTTCTTTTTGTACCTAGCACATCTGTTTTCAAGAAGAAAGCAAAGGTACGACACATGTGGCACAAGTGGAAATCTAAACAGTTGTGGTGTAAAATTAGTTTAAGCGCATTCTATCATAAACATCCTCGAACTGATGCATTGATTTTTGATAAAAAATGTTCCTCTCAATAAAGAAATAATGGTTTTAGTGGCAGTTTGATGAGCATCTGTTACCATATAATTGCTATAGTGGTGACAAACTTTGTGGATGCAATTCTTGATGTTAGCATTGGCATGTATTCCAATTTTGGTTACCCAATAGCTGATAATGACCTTTTATTAGAAAACTGGGCTTGGTTATGGTCACCGTTAATTGATGAAGCTGGAACCAAGATAATAAGAGAAGACGTTGTTGATAGAAATAAGAAGCTCATCATCTCATCGCTATGGATGTTTGCTCATCAACAGTTTCCATTTTTTTTTTATCAACAATGAGCTTCCATATGAAGGAATCACCAATTTCCCTCCACCTTACATGATGCTTCCAAACACCTCAAGTCACTTGAAGTTATATCTTGAATGGGTTTTGTGATAATCTAGAGGTGTCAGGTAGCATTCTATCTGATTACGTGAACTTTAAATCACCATTATAGCGGTCAAAGAATGCAGCTACTAATGGTATAGTGAGCATTTGGGATCAAGCCACGGTCATTAAGGTGTTTAAATACAAAACTGTTTGGTTGACTAATGGAAGCCATTTTTATTGCATTCTATCATAAGGGCCAAACTATCTACATACCTTGGTTGGCTATCTACACACTTAGGGTTTCCCTACGCAGTGTATAGACCTATACGCTGCGTATAGGGTTACCCCTATACGCAGCGTATAGACCTATACGGAGCGTAGATATGGGGTAGGTACATGACCAGACAGTCAAACCTAGTACCACGTCAAATCAGTCTGACATACGCTGCATATAGAGCTATACGTAGCGTATGTGCATAAAGTAAGACGCTGCGTATAGGTCTATACGCAACGTATGTCAGACTGATTTGACACTGATACGATGTTGTCTAGGCACGTGAATAAAGCTATACACAGAGTATAGAGCTATACGCCGCGTATCATTTTGAATTCAAAAGTGTATTTAGATATGCATCTCTGCCCATGAATTAACACTTTCAATTGTTCACTTCTTCTGCCTACGAATTCACTTGTTTTCTATTTAGACATCCTTTCAATTTCTTCATTTCCTCTATATCAAACACAATATTGTTAAAATGTCATCATTTTGGAATGAGAATTATTTTGGTAATCGCTATTCTAACGACACATGGGGAGCAAATGATGCCAATGAGGAGGAGGAGGTTGTGTCTGGAGTCCCTGTTGATCAAAAAACACAGTTTCCAGACTTGAACGAGACTCCGACTCCACCTGTTGATGAACCAAATTACCCGGCGCATCAAGTGTATCCGGATTACGGATACGGATATGAATCTCTGTACGTGCAACAAAGTTGATACGGTGCTGAGAATGCACCTACTGATGAACCATATTACCCGACGCAGCAATCGTATCCGGGTTACGGATACGGGGGTGAAGGTGGATACGGAGGATACGGTGGATACGGGGGTGAAGGTTGATACGGAGGATATAGTGGATACGGGGGTGAAGGTGGATACGGTGGATACGAAGGATACGGTTATGAGCCTCGTAACACACCACTGTATGATGATTATGAACCATCTACCCCGGGCAATCCGTTTCAAATAAAGGAGGTATCACATTAATATTTGTATTATTCTTACCCTAATTTTTATAATTGTTAAAATTAAATTGTTATTGTTATTATTAATATTATTGTTAAAATTATATTGTTATTGTTAATATTCGTATTTTTGTTATAATTCTTAATATTATAATAATTATTATTGTTATTATTATTATTATGATTATTATTGTTACAATTATTATAATTATTATTATTGTTAAAATTATTATAATTATTATTATTGTTATTATTGTTGTTGTTGTTGTTATTATTATTATTATTGTTATTATTATTATTATTATTATTATTGTTATCGTTGCTGTTATTATTATTATTATTATTATTATTATTGTTATTATACTTATTATTATTGTTACAATTATTATAATTATTAATATTGCTAAATTATTATAATTATTATTATTGTTAAAATTATATAACTATTTTCAAAATTATAATTATTATTATTATTATTATTATTATTGTTATTATTATTATTATTATTATTGTTATTATTATTATTGTTATTATTATTATTATTGTTATTATTATTGTTATTATTAATATTATTATTATTGTTATTATTATTATTGTTATTTTTATTGTTATTTTTATTGTTATTATTAATTATTATTGTTATTATTATTGTTATTGTTATTATTATTGTTATTATTTTTAACGTAACTTTTTTTAGTGTTTCATGTCTCTAACTGATTTGAAGAATTGGGTACAAGCAACGGGAAAGGAGAATGGTTACGTAATTGTTGCCAGCCGATCGAAATATATTGGCGCTACTACGAGGATGGTATGGCTTGTGTGCGACCTTAGTGGTGAGCACCGTAGTAAAGCAACAGTTAGGAAAGCTGGTAGCAAAAAAAATCGGTTGCCCATTTTCATTACTCGCTATCCGGGACGTGACGAATGACACATGGGAGTTAAAAGTGGACAACGCGAACCATAACCACGAACTTGGTCACGCTTTTGTGCGAAGATTTACTGAAGTCGAATACAAGCTAGTGGAGCAGCTAACTCCTAAAAACATGGAGCCACGTATCATATTTCAAACCCTAAGAAAGCAGTTTCCTGACAGCCTGCATGTTCAGAAAGATGTGCAAAATGCGGTACAAAAAATTAGAGCGTCACTGATGGATGGAAAGACTCCTATGCAGGCACTGGAAAGCGTGCTGCATGACAACCGATTCATTTACGACACCCGACAGGAATCCAAAACAGATGTCGTAACAGAGATTTTCTTTGTTCATCCTCATTCAATCACTATGTGGCGTGCATTCCCGCACATGATATTGATCGACGAGACCTACAAAACAAACATCTACAACATGCCATTTGTCCAAGTTGTGGGTTTGACGTCGACCAACAAGTCTTTTTGTATCGCACATGCCGTTATTTGCAAAGAACGAAGGGATAGCTTCGTGTGGTGCTTGAGCGGATCAAGTCAATGTTGCATGAATGTATGATGCCGCGTGTGATAGTCACAGATCTAGAGCTAGCCCTAATTAACGCGTGTGCTAAAGTATTCCCGAACGCGTCTAGGCTTCTATGCCAGTTTTACATCGAACAAAATATATGTAAACATTGCAAGCAAGGGTTCAATAAATTAGATTGGGAGAAATTTCTGTCGTACATGCGGAGAGTGTGCGAATCTGCTTCAGAGCCCATGTACAAGTACAACTTAGAGAAATTGTATAACCGACTTGTGGTTGCCAACCGAGAAAGTAAGTCTTCCTTCAACAAACGACTCATCCAATCTATTATATTTTACACACGATTTTACATTTCATTATTTTATTTTTGCAGGGGTCTTTAATTACGTCTACGAAAACTGGCTCAAAGACTATAAAGAAATGTTCGTTTGTGCGTGGACCAATAAGTGTCACAACTTTGGTCAGCGCACCACCAACTGAGTTGAGAGCCAGCACGTAAATTTAAAAAGATACGTTATGCGCGGGAGTTCATTGGAGTGAATAACAAGATGCATCATTGATATAGTTGAAACTCAGTTCGGGGAAATACAAAAAAGTTTCACCGACAGCATCGAAAAATGATGAACCACCACAGACACCCACTGTTGGACAACCTACATGGAAAGGTTTCCCATACAACACTTGATTTGCTGGAAGGAGAGCTAAAGAGGAAGTTGGAGGTGTTGCGGAAATTTAACGCATCATGTGGTTGCCATATGTGGCTTAGCTGTGGGTTTCCGTGTGCTTGTACGCTGGAAAACTACAAACGTACAGGTAAAAAATATTAAACCAACAAACCTTTTGTTATTTAGTACGATTTAGCTGTTTCTCACACAGTATTGACTTAACTGTGTAGGGCGTAAGATACAACTCGACGACGTAGATGTATTATGGCGTAAGCTTGACTTGCTACTGTGTAAACTGGTAGATAAGGAAGTCGATGTTGTAGCAGAGCTCAATAATGTGCGGTAACAATTAGAGTCGCACTCCCCCGATCAGAAAAAAAGTTTGCTTTCAAAGATAAAAGCGGTCTTCACCCCGAAATCGTCAACTAAGAAACCACCGATCGTCCAGCAAAATACTCGCGGTCGGCCCACATCAAACAAAGTACAACAAAGGCTAGATGAAGCTGCGAGGTTAGACGAAGCTGTGAGAAACAGCTCCTATGGCGAGGACAGCAACATATATACCGCTTCCCCAAAACATAGGTACGATTTACCACGACACAGCTCATACGTACCGTCAGAGGGCTCTCGTGGAACTGGTTCGGTTGTAAAGTCTGAAAAACCTAAAATGCAATGAAACCGTTCAACGAGTTCTAAAAAGAAGGAGACGCGGGATGATCATGGTTTTCCATTAATGAAGGGGGACGAGAACTTGTTGTTGGTGCATCCGTCTGTCGACTTCGTCTTGTATCGAGTCTTGTATTGTAATAGATAGATCAGGGCACGATAAAGGAGAAAATGGGTTTATAAGTAATTCCGCTTGAAATGACATTGTGTCATTTCAAACGAAATCACAAGGTTAATTCCGTTTGAGTTCAAGCGAAATCAACATGTTAATTCCGCTTGAAGTGATTCCGTGCGGAATCTAATTCCGTTTGAGCCTGTTTCAAGCGGAATTACCTAGCCTATAAATACCCTTGACCTGATTTCATTTGTAACGAGATTAGTTCCGACGGCGAAGCTCTGTCGAAGTGTCTACAGCATTGTAATTGATCTGAAATCAATCTAAAGACAGTTTAAAGTGATATTCTAGCTGAATTGAACTCAATACGTCTGTTTCCGCCTTTCATATTGAGAAAAACTCTTCTGAACGACTCGTTCGGGTCACAAAACGATCCTACAAGTGGTATCAGAGCTCCGGAGGAAGAGTTCTTACCAATTCAGCTGAAAATTCTGATTTCTACACCTTCATTTCAAAATTAAACTTGATTTCACAATCAAAATGTCTTGATTTTCATATATCATGTGCGCAATACTGTTTTAACAAACCCTAGTAAGTTTCAGATCTAAAAAACGGCTTAAAACTCAATCAAATTGGTAATTCCGTTTCAAAAACAGATCGGTTATGATGATGTCAGCACTATTTCAAACGAAATTAGGTCCTTATTTCGCTTGAAATTGCCTAATTCTGCATCAGAGTGTAATTCCGTTTGAGTTGTTTCATACGAAATTAGTAATTCCATTTCAGAAGGTATTCCGTTTGAAATTGCAGTTGATTTCAAACGAAATTAGCTATTCCGTTTGAAAGTGATTCCGCACCAAAGGGTTATTCCATTTGAAAGCTTATTCCGTTTGAAGGAGGATTGATTCCGTTTGGAACTTGATTCCGTGTGAAAAGTAATTCCGTTTGAAACTGACTGATTGTGAGCTTTTGCAAACCGAAACATGGAGAACGAATTTTATAATGCTTTTGCTAGTCCAATGACTATTAGTCAATGCATAATGCTTGAAAATGAATCAGGAACAACACAAAAACCACCTAAGCTCCTGGACATTGATGATTTTAGTGGATGGTCCGAACGTTTTGCTAACTGGGTCGAGGCATACCATTTAGATGCATGGGAACATACTGAAGTTCAATATGCTAGACCACTCAGAAACAATAATGAGAAAATACCAATTAGAGAATTGGGTGCTGATGAGAAAAAGAAGTACAAAGATGAGAAAATGATGGTTAGTTTGTTGCAGCAAGCGATTATAGAAGATATCTTGATCTTACTTCTACACAATGGAAGTGCACATTCGATATGGACTGAATTAGAAGCAAAGTTTCTTGGAAGTACTGAGATGAGGTAGAATAAGAGGTCGCTTATGAAGAAAGAATTTGATTTATTCCGTGGATTGAGAAATGAAAACACCAAGCAAATTATTGAAAGATATTGCAACCTGTTGAAAAACATGATTAGATTGGGTATCAACAAAGATAAAGATGAGTTGATTGAGAAGCTGGCTGATGCGTTGCCACATGATGTTTGGGGAACGTATCTGATGATGTTAAAGAATAAAACAGATTTTAAAGATTTAACGCTGAGTGAGTTTATTAAACATCTTGAAGCACAAGAGATGGAGCAAAGGAAAATTGCTAGAATGAAAAACTATGATGGAGAACATGATATTGGATTATATTACAAAAGTGGTGTTAGTGAGAAGACAAACTTTTCTCCAAAGGTTGAAACTGCTTTTAATGCAAAAAGTTCTTCTGAAAGTTCATCTCAGGGCTCAAGTAGCAAAACAAGATTTACTTCATTTCCAACATTTGATCCACATTTTTCAGCAACAAAGAGTGGCAAAGTACTTCAATGCAACATTGCATTAAATCTCGAAAATGATCAAAACTATTCAGAGGAAGTAGCTAAAAGCCATATGTCTTTGTTGGTAACTGTGCTTGAATCTTATGGTAGTTTGGTTGCAGGGAATATCGGGAATCCAATGCTTACAAAAGAAGATTACGATCAAGTTGATGCTGAAGAGATGGAATTGATGGATATAAAATGGTGTTTGGCTAGTGTGTTGAGATGAGCTGAGAAATTCAAACAGATCATAGGAAGAGATGACTTCCGTGATGCATGTGTTTCTAATTTAGGTTTTGATAAATCTAAAGTTACTTGTTTTCGTTGCAGGGAAAAAGGACACTTCAAGAGAGAGTGCAAGAATCGCGAAGCAAGTGGAGTTCAAAATCCGTTCAACAACAACAATGACTACTATCGAAAAGCGATCTATCATCAAGTTGCCCAACAACCATATCAACAACAACCATAAACTGCTCATGGGAGAAAGGAGATTGACGAATCATCAAAGAGAGCATGTTTGGTGAATCAAGAAAATTTCAGCTGGGACAAATATATTTCAGCCGACAATAAAGCATGTCTAATAAACCAAGATGATGAAAAATTACCAGAAGGATTTAGCTGGGAAAACTTTAAAGACAAAGAGGTCTTAAAAGCTAAAGGTTTTGTTGCTCATGTTATTAATGATTATACTGATGAATATTGGGCAGAAAAATACAGAAAACTTGAACAAGCTGAAGCTGAGAAAAGGAAGAAATATGAAAAAGAAAGGCAAATGAAACAAGCTAAAGCTGAGAAAAAGAAAAAGGTTGAAGAAGAAATTCAAGTGAGAATAGTCAAAGAAGTTCCAGAGTTTGAAATCAAAACAGATGCTGATGCAATCAAGGTTGCTGAGAAGTGCATGAATTGTGATTCTTTGATAAAGCAAAACAATGAATTGCTACACAACATAAAAAGGCTGAAAGAATCATATGATGTTTTGAACAAAGCCATGAATCGATACAATGAGACAAGCAGTGAACAAGCTGTAGCAATGAATACACTCAAAGGAGCATACATGAGACAGCTTAATGATGTCAACTATTTCACTGAGAAATGTGCTGAGCTTGAATTGAAGCTAGAAACACAGAGAATTGAAACTGAGAGAGTAAATAGATTGTTAAAAAGTTACTCATGTTCTACTTTTGTGGTTGACATGATTTATCCGATAGTGGAAGGCTTGAAGACGTTTAAAGAAGAGAAGACTTCGGAAGAGAAGAAGTCTGAAACAAAAGAAGATGATGAAGTGAAAATTTCTGGTAAGAAACCAAGTGTTGTCTATAACAAATGTCCACCCCCGGTAGAAAATGGATATTCTCCTCGAAATCCAAATTCTGAAAGAGTCAAAAAGGCAACAAACTTACAGTGGGAGTCTGAATCGTCAGATAACTTGCCTGAAAACATTGATATCACGTTCACATCATCTGACACTGATCATGAGTCCGAGTTAATAAAGAAAGTGGTCGATCAGGTGTTAGATAAAGATGATACAGAGGAGTCAAAGTCGGAATCCAAACCTGAGTCAAAGTCTGAGTCAACTGCGTCAAAGTCAACAGTAAAAAAGGAAAAACGGGTTTATGATAAAGAATTTTTGTTATCAAAATCTAATTTGAATGACGAACCGATCAAAGTAGCATATACTTTAAACGATTCTGACAAATTATATTCTGATGAGATTTTTCCAATAAGAGGTGTTAAACCAGAAATGATTAAAACGGTTTTCAAACTAACAGAAATTAATATTTCTGAAATAAAAGATGAAAATCTTTCTGAAAAACCAATACCTTACACCTCAAGATTCAAACAAAGATTAAACAAGACAATGAGTTACAGTTCTGGTTTAGGTTATCGAAAGAAAACAAACCATAACGGTAATTACAAAAAGAATGGTTTAGGTTTTATTCCACCGAAAAACTATAAAAATAAGAAAACTTATAAATCAAAAAATGTATTTGTTTCAGGAACAAGTTCGGTTGAAGAGGAGAAGAAGTCATTCTGGAGACAAACGAATGAAGAATTCCTTGCCAAGAAGCAAGAAGAAATGAAGAATAAAGTCATCCAGAAGAAGATAGAGACGAGAACCTGTTTTCAATGTAAAACAGTTGGTCACATTGCCAGGAATTGTCCAAAGGCAATACAGACAAAACAGGGAGTCTCTGGTAAACTGAAAGAAAAAGTTGTTGAGAAAACTGAACTTTCAACCAGAAAATTTAAAGGTTTTGAAAATTCAACTTTTGAGGTTGGTGAATGTTCAAGGAATGTTTTGAAAAGAAAAGAAAATCTGAAGAACCAAAAGTGGGTGGTTAAGGGTTCAGAAAATAGTTCTGGTGACGAATCTGATTCCACAAAATCAGAGGAGCCACGTGTTGAAGAAAAAGTTGAGAAATCAGTTTCGATTGTGGATGATGTGAATTTTCCACCACTTCGGGCTGAAAACTTCAAGAAGAAAATTGGTAAAGTTGAGATTTCAAATCAATTTTATTCTGAAAAGAATAAATTCGATGTTGATAAGACTTTCAACGGAAATGTGAAACATATTTTTGGAAAAATGGTCGATGGTAAGGCCAAAGGTGTGAAAGAATTCTATGCTTTCAAAAAGAAAGTTCACAATTCCGTTGAAAGAGAAAGTAAAGAGGAAAGTGTTACACCCAAGGATGGTCAGGTCTGGGTGTCAATATTTTCAAAGAATAAAAACCTGACTTGCCGGAGCTCCCAAGTTGGTAATCGCGGAGCATGAATCGGCATCATTCTTAAATTGTTTTTGAAAATTGAAAATTTTGATAAGTGTGACTTGCCGGAACTCCCAGGTTGGAAAGTGTGGAGTAGGAATCGGCATCTTG
Source organism: Helianthus tuberosus (assembly GCA_030545235.1). Lineage (NCBI taxonomy): Eukaryota > Viridiplantae > Streptophyta > Magnoliopsida > Asterales > Asteraceae > Helianthus > Helianthus tuberosus. The sequence continues at coordinate 49,853 of JARYGA010027453.1, forward strand.
AGAATTCAATCTACAAATGGTAATGGTTGGTAAGCCATGTGGTTGAAAAAGGAGATGTGATCTTATAAATGGTTAATCAAGGTCATTAGGTTGAACTTGATTGGATCATTCTTACAAGTGGTATTTTGAACACAATGTGATGAATCCCTAACCTACAAATGGTAAAATCAATCAACAAAACTAATTTTCCGGAAAAACCATTTGATTAAAACAAACTTAAGTGTTTTGAAATCACAATGGGAAAATAGTTTGTTGTAAGGGGGAATTCTGATTGTTTATGCCAAGTGGATGGCAATTTGAAGTGATTCGACAACAGTTGTCATTTTATTTGTACAGTTTGTTTTCAAATTTCTTTAAATGTGTTTGCATTTTAGGGGGAGTAAGAAATTTCAGAAAATCCAAAAACATTTGAAAATGAGTTTTGGTGTGAACAAGAGGAAATGATAGTACATCAGTAGATGATCACAGCATGCTAAAGAAATGGAATGAAAAAAGTAATAAACGGTCTCACTGATGATGTGTCAGTAGGTTTTTACACATTTAGTAGATTGTGACGAGATATAAACCTAAATTTCAAACTTGCTTATCTCGTGGGTAACATCTCTCGGATATATGGGTAACCCCTGAAATCTTGTTTGAAAGGCCCCTCTTTCTGAGATACTAGGTCTTTATGCTTAGTGATATCTGGGGTATTATCCCGGGACTTCTGATTTTGCGGAAGCAATGGCCTAGTCCCCGGAGAATACTTTATGCTTGCTTGAAATATAGCCTACCCTCAGCATAAAAATGATGAAACATTGAAAAATGCTAATCATGCTGTTGAAGAAAAGATCCTCTAAAGGGGACACACCAAAAGTCAAAGCCGTCATCTCTCTGCTGAACGGAAGTTCTGACCTGAGCTCTCACGGTTCTCGCATTTAACCCCTTACAGATATCATCTAGGTATATTCACCTGTAAGACTGAATATTGGGATCTGGATACGGGAGTATATTCTGAGATGGGACACGCGAATAAGTTTAAGTCTCTTAAAACATTAATCTCGTATCTCGAATCAGTTGAACTTTGTGTGAAAATTTAAGTGGATCAGTATACTGACAATCTACGTGAATCGTTTAGAACTTAAAATGTTTAAAGCTTAACGGTGTTGGTGATTTGTCTCATAAACTGATATGATCCTCTTACATAAACTCACAAAAATATTGTATGTAAATATTTCTTTATTGCATTTCATTTCAAAAATCCAAAAAGATTTTAGTGTGTTTTAGCATAAACTTTTGAAAATTTCAAAAAGATTTTCGACAACTGATATTGGAGAGCTGATTTTCAAAATTCCGAGTGCTAAGCATGATGAACAACAGGTTTGGGATAAGTGTTTTTAATGAAAAATGATTGTTTACAAGTGATCATCAGAAACTTTTAAATGATAAATCAGTTTGAAAAATATTTACAAATGATATAATTTTATCAAAATCTTAAGTTTATGAAACTTATTTTTGGGTAGAGATTTGTGCAGGTTAGACAGGTTTCAATCCAGAGCAGGATTTGAGACAGGATATGATCTTAGAACCTGTGAAAAGAGAATTCCAGACTGCGATCCCAGTTTAGCGAAAGGGGAAGTCTGAGGACATCAAGAGGGAGTCTGAAGAGAGTAGAGCCAGATTCAGATCCTGAAAATCAAGAGAAAGAGAAAGAGATTGATTGAGGATGCTTACAATGGAGAATCTTTGGAGAAAGCGAAAAGACTGATAAAGACTAAAGGTTTGACAACCGAAGACTCGACACTGAAGACTCGTCAACATCCGAGGGGGAGTCTGTTGGTGCATCCGTCTGTCGACTTCGTCTTGTATCGAGTCTTGTATTGTAATAGATAGATCAGGGCACGATAAATGAGAAAATGGGTTTATAAGTAATTCCGCTTGAAATGACATTGTGTCATTTCAAACGAAATCACAAGGCTAATTCCGTTTGAGTTAAAGCGAAATCAACATGTTAATTCCGCTTGAAGTGATTCCGTGCGGAATGTAATTCCGTTTGAGCCTGTTTCAAGCGGAATTACCTAGCCTATAAATACCCTTGACCTGATTTCATTTGTAACGAGATCAGTTCCGACGGCGAAGCTCTGTCGAAGTGTCAACAGCATTGTAATTGATCTGAAATCAATCTAAAGACAATTTAAAGTGATATTCTAGTTGAATTGAACTCAATATTCTAGCTGAAATAAAAGATGAAAATTTTTATGTAAAACTCAATCCTTACACCTCAAGAGTTCAACAACGTTTAAACAAGAAAAGGGGTTACAGTTCTGGTTCTGGTTTTCAAAAGAAACCAAACCATAACGGTAATTTCAAAAAGAAATGACTTGGTTTTATTTCACCAAAAAATCATGAAAGTGAGAAAAATTATAAACCAAAAACTATTTTTGTCTCAGGTAAAACGACTGAAGAAGAGAAGGAGCAAGTGTTCAGAAAGCAATCCAACAAAGAATTCCTTGCTAAGAAGCAAGAAGAAATGAAGAAAAACATTGCTCAGAAGAAGATAGAGACGAGAACCTGTTTCCAATGTAAAATGGTTGGTCACATTGCCAGGAATTGTCCAAAGGCAATACAAACAAAATAGGGAGTCTCGGGTAAACTGAAAGAAAAGATTGTTGAGAAAACTGAACCACCAACAAACAGATTTAAAGTTTTTGAAAATTCAATTTTTGAAGTTGGTGAATGTTCGAAAAATGTTTACAAAAAGAAGGAGAAACTTAGCAATCAAAAATGGATTGTTAAGAATTCAAGTGATAGTTCTGGTGATGAATCTGATTCTACAAAATCAGAGGAGCCACGTGTTGAGGAAAAATGTGAGAATTCAGTTCCGCCTTTGGATGATGCAAATTTTCCACCACTGCGGGCTGAAAATTTGAAATCTAAAATTGGTAAAATTGAAATTTCAAATCAATTCTTTTCTGAAAAGAAAAAAAATTGATGTTGAAAAGGCTTTTAACTCCACAATGCAAAACATGTTTGGTAAAATGATTAATGGGAAGGTTAATGGGGTTAAAGAATTTTATGAGAAAAAGATGGCAGGTACGCAACCGAGTGTTGGTAACTCGGAATCTCTCAAGGACCGTCAGGCTTGGGAGAAAATGTCTAACTGAAAAACCTGACTTCCCGGAGCTCCCAAGTTGGTAATCGCGGAGCATGAATCGGCATCATTCTTAAATTGTTTTTGAAAATTGAAAATTTTGATAAGTGTGACTTGCCGGAACTCCCAGGTTGGTAAGTGTGGAGTAGGAATCGGCATCTTGAGAATTCAACCTACAAATGGTAACGGTTGGTAAGCCATGTGGTTGAAAAAGGAGATGTGATCGTATAAATGGTTAATCAAGGTCATTAGGTTGAACTTGATTGGATCATTCTTACAAGTGGTATTTTGAAAACAATGTGATGAATCCCTAACCTACAAATGGTAAAATCAATCAACAAAACTAATTTTCCGGAAAAACCATTTGATTAAAACAAACTTAAGTGTTTTGAAATCACAATGGGAAAATATTTTGTTGTGAGGGGGAGTTCTGATTGTTTATGCCAAGTGGATGGCGAATTGAAGTGATTTGATATCAGTTGTCATTTTACTTGTACAGTTTGTTTTCAAATTTCTTTAAATGTGTTTGAATTTTAGGGGGAGTAAGAAATTTTCGAAAAATCCAAAAACATTTGAAAATTTGAAAAATACAAAAACATGATAAAATCAAAAATGAGTTTTGTTGTGAAAAAGAGGAAATGATAGTACATCAGTGGACTATCACAACATGCTAAAGAATTGGAAAGTCAAATTGTGATAAACGATCTTACTGATGATATGCCAGTAGGTTTTTACACATTTAGTAGATTGTGATGAGATATAAATCTAAATTTCAAACTTACTTATATCGTGGGGAACATCTCTCGGATATATGGGTAACCCCCGAAATCTTGTTTGAAAGGCCCCTCTTTCTGAGATACTAGGTCTTTATGTTTAGTGATATCTGGGGTATTATCCCGGGACTTCTGATTTTGCGGAAGCAATGGCCTAGTCCCCGGAGAATACTTTATGCTTGCTTGAAATATAGCCTACCCTCAGCATAAAAATGATGAAACATTGAAAAATGCTAATCATGCTGTTGAAGAAAAGATCCTCTAAAGGGGACACACCAAAAGTCGAAGCCGTCATCTCTCTGCCGAACGGAAGTTCTGACCTGAGCTCTCACGGTTCTCGCATTTAACCCCTTACAAATATCATCTAGGTATATTCACCTGTAAGACTGAATATTGGGATCTGGATATGGGAGTATATTCTGAGATGGGACACGCGAATAAGTTTAAGTCTCTTAAAACATTAATCTCGTATCTCGAATCAGTTGAACTTTGTGTGAAAATTTAAGTGGATCAGTATACTGACAGTCTACGTGAATCGTTTAGAACTTAAAATGTTTAAAGCTTAACGGTGTTGGTGATTTGTCTCATGAACTGATATGATCCTCTTACACAAACTCACAAAAATATTGTATGTAAATATTTCTTTACTGCATTTCATTTCAAAAATCCAAAAAGATTTTAGTGTTTTTTAGCATAAACTTTTGAAAATTTCAAAAAGATTTTCGACAACTGATGTTGGAGAGCTGATTTTCAAAATTCCGAGTGCTAAGCATGATGAACAACAGGTTTGGGATAAGTGTTTTTAATGAAAAATGATTGTTTACAAGTGATCATCAGAAACTTTTAAATGATAAATCATTTTGAAAAATATTTGCAAATGATATAATTTTATCAAAATCTTAAGTTTGTGAAACTTATTTTTGGGTAGAGATTTGTGCAGGTTAGACAGGTTTCAATCCAGAGCAGGATTTGAGACAGGATATGATCTTAGAACCTGTGAAAAGAGAATTCCAGACTGCGATCCCAGCTTAGCGAAAGGGGAAGTCTGTGGACATCAAGAGGGGGTCTGAAGAGAGTAGAGCCAGATTCAGATCCTGAAAATCAAGAGAAAGAGAAAGAGATTGATTGAGGATGTTTACAATGGAGAATCTTTGGAGAAAGCGAGAAGACTGATAAAGACTGAAGGTTTGACAACCGAAGACTCGACACTGAAGACTCGTCAACATCCGAGGGGGAGTCTGTTGGTGCATCCGTCTATCGACTTCGTCTTGTATCGAGTCTTGTATTGTAATAGATAGATCAGGGCACGATAAACGAGAAAATGGGTTTATAAGTAATTCCGCTTGAAATGACATTGTGTCATTTCAAATGAAATCACAAGGCTAATTCCGTTTGAGTTCACACGAAATCAACATGTTAATTCCGCTTGAAGTGATTCCGTGCGGAATCTAATTCCGTTTGAGCCTGTTTCAAGCGGAATTACCTAGCCTATAAATACCCTTGACCTGATTTCATTTGTAACGAGATTAGTTCCGACTGCGAAGCTCTGTCGAAGTGTCAACAACATTGTAATTGATCTGAAATCAAGCTAAAGACAATTTAAAGTGATATTCTTGCTGAATTGAACTCAATACGTCTGTTTCCGCCTTTCATATTGAGAAAAACTCTTCTGAACGACTCGTTCGGGTCACAAAACGATCCTACACTTGTTAACCATTATGAGGTTTAAGGATCAAATTCCATCAGAGTTTCACTCTTACATATCGCGTATACAAGATGTGACCCCAGACGGTCATTGTGGGTACAGGTTTGTGGCTGTCGGGTTAGGTTTTGGGGAATACGTATGGCCCTGTATTCGAAGTGATTTACTACTGGAGATTGACCACAACGAGCTGCTATGGAAGCATGTATTCGAAAGATATGACGAAGGAGACTTTAAACGAATACGTAACAGCATCAAATGGGATTCAGTGGAAGGGTGCCCTCGAAGTTACTGGATGGAAATGCCCCACGTAGGGCTTCTCGTAGCACAAAGGTATAATATTGTCCTCCACGTGCTAAGCATCGACGGGAGCTCTACCTTCTTCCCATTAACGAATGCCCCACTAGATCCAGGACCTCAAGCGATAACGCTCGTACATGTTTACGGGGGACAATTCATACATGCTAAGTTAGAAAGAGAGTACCCCATGCCTACACTGGCCCCATTGTAGTCGACAAATCGAACAATAGCTGCGAAACGGTGGGAAGAAATGTATAGACCGCAGTTACAGCACTACTACGAGTTAATGAACCCTAAATCAGACTCAGACAAAGGCAAAGACCCGAGTTTAAATCTTATCGAAGATTAAGCGGAAACTTGTATTTTATTTAATTATAGAATTTTTTTAATTTATAAAATATGTATCATTTTTAATTTTTATAATTCATAATATTTGTATCATTTTTAATTTTTATAATTCATAATATTTGTATTATTTTTATTTTTTATAATTCATAATATTTGTATTATGTTTAACTTTTATAAATTATATTTGTATTATTTACCAAATAATATTGTTTTCTTATAAATAAACATGGAAATACCCCAAAATACACACAATTAATTTTCTTTTTCTATAAATAAACAAAGGAATACACAAAAAAATAAAAAAATGGACCTTTATATACGCTGCGTATAGATCCCTACGCAGCGTATGAGTCCAAAATGACAAAACAACCCCTGTTTTTGGCTTTGTATAGCCTTAGCACAAGGGTAAAAAGGTAAAATGACACTACATATACGCATCGTATAGAGCCATACGATGCGTATGTAAAAGGCGGACAAATTCCCCCCCCCCCCAATCAAAGTTTCACAATTTAAATATGTTAAATTACTATGTTGCCCTTGTGTTGAGGCTATACGCAGCTGGATACAAGGGTAAAAAGGTCATTTTCTGACCTTTATCTACGCTGCGTATGGATCTCTACGAAGCGTATATAAAGGTCAAAAAATGACCTTTATACCCTTGTATCTGTCACACCCCCAAAATCCACAAACGGAGTATCACCGCAGGAGGCGTGACATGACCAGGATCAAGCCACCAATCATATTGAACATTACAAGTAAGTAAATAAAACCAACTACAATATAATTGGTGTCCAAAAGAAATTAACCAACTTCAAGTTAACAACGGAAGCATAAAACGTAAAACCAAAACATAAGTTTATAAAGTTTAAATGTTTGAATGTTTAACATGGACTCTACAGTCCATGCCCCACAACGACTCCTCCCCGCTCCCATGCAAGCTCCAGCTAAGTACCTAACGACCTGCAAGGCATGTAACAACGAGTCAACAACAAAGTTGAGCGAGTTCACAGTTGGTTGTCGAGTTTTAATGTTGTTCCAAAAACCATAAGTTGTTTTGTAAACCATGTGTTAACCGGTATCCTGGTTTCCCAAACCATAACCATAATCAGTGGGAGCTTCCCCATATGAACCACTAGACCCGTTACCATATCGACCACTGACTAAAGTAAGTTGGTGCCCTAACGTCAATGTCTATCATCATTGACTAGTGCCCAGATCCATTAGTTCACGCCCGTCCTCTGCGGCACGGTGTGAGGCTTGTCAAACCTAAATAGCGCTATCTAACTAATCACCCGCTCGCCATTGGCCCGACGATTAAGTCGATATAAAATGAGGGACTTCATGATAGAGTTTTTGTTCTAGTATAAGTGATATCATCCTTCAATAAAGAGGATGTGGTACGTGTCCCCAAACCAGGAGATCACGCAAGTTACGTGTTGTCACCCTTCAATAAAGAGGATGTGGTACGTGTTCCAAACCAGGAGATCACGCAGTTTCAGTTTAAATCCTTTACCCATTCCCAACCCCTGGGAATCCTATGCCTTGTGGAAAGTGTGAACTCACCTCGGTTTGCTCGGTATGCTTAACTACTTGATCACAATTAGTTCAGTCAAAGCCTATAGTATGCACGTATACACAATCAGTTTATGTTCGTAACTTTTCACGTATAATCCAACATCACAAGGTGTGCTTGGCAATTATCATCAAGTAACACATAGACAGTTATTCAAGTTCAGGAAATTCATGCTTTACATAATTGATTCATAACAACACATAACTGTTTCTCAGTCTACACTAACATAGTTATCCATTAACAGACTAAACTGAGTTACTGTGCAATTTACCCTCTTGACGAAACTCCCAAGTTCCGTCATGATCCTTATCGACGAAACCCCCTTGTTTCGTCGTGATTCCCTTTGACGAAACCCCTAGGTTTCGTCGTGATCCTTGTTGACGAAAACTTCCATGTTTCGTCGACATATGGGTTTTGTCGATCATGCATAAGTTACGTCATGTCAACAGTTCATCACACAGAAACCCTTACCGCCGTCGTTAAAACAATCAGTTTGTAATCATTATCCAATCATAACAGAATCATACATTAATCTTAAACAACCTAACATATATGATGGCCATTACTTGAAAACAAATTCACAAATTCATCAATATCAACAACCTATCTCATCGATCAACATCCTATTCAAATCAATAATAACAAGAAACCCTAATCATTCATTATCTCAGGAAAGATATCCAGTCATCAGGCCAGTTAATCATCATGCCTAAACAATATTGTTTTCATTCATACAAATCATCAACAGTTTCTCCATAACGGTTATTCACATATTCCAAACAACCCTAATTCTGCATTTGATGAAACCTATCAGACTCGTAACCATGTTCATAACAAATCATGATTCATATCATACTGTACAAGATCTTATGAAGATGATTATACTATTCTAGCAACAACCAAGTTATGTCTAGCGATCATGTACTAACCGGATTCGGAATAAGGCAAAAGAACTTCGAGAGAATGATGATGAGAGGATGATAATCGCCGTTGGGTGCAAGGGAGAGAATAAGAGTCTAGGGTTTGCCAATTGATCAGTTATGTGCCCTTGCGAAACCCTTCCTCGTTATATATGAGTGCGTACAAAGTGTTGGGCCCTAACTGGGCTTCGGAGAAACTTGGGCCGGGGAAACTCATAGTTTCGTCGTGAGGGTTATGACGAAACCCTTAAGTTTCGTCAAGTGGGGTTGTGGCAAAACTCTGGATGTTTCGTCGAGGTGGGTATGACGAAACCCCTAGGTTTCGTCGAGACAGTTCCTAACTTTCAAGCAGTACATAAGTTTATATAGCTAGACACTTTAAGCACATAAGTTGTATACTAAATAGTAAACACAAGATCTCAAACAAACATCTCAACATATATCAAACATGCAAATTACAAGGCAACAAGTTGTGCAAACATAATTGTGAAACAAATAACGTGTCAAGGAAAGACCTTGAAAACTCGAGTTGTCACAGTATCCAGGCTTCGTATAGTCTATAGAGAAGGGTATAAAGGTCATTTTCTTGACCTTTATATACGCTGATTTAATTAGGGTTTGGTGTGCTAATAGGCACATTGGTGTGCCAATAGGTACACCCTATCATAAACATCCTCGAATTGATGCATTGATTTTAGATTAAAAAAACGATCCTCTCAACAAAGAAATTAATAATGGTTTTACTGCCAGTTTTATCAGCATCTGTTACCATATAATTGCTATAGTGGTGACAAACTCTGTGGATGCAATTCTCGAAGTTAGTATTGGCATGTATTCCAATTTTGGTTACCCAATAGTTGATAATGATCTTTTATTAGAAAAGTGGGCTTGGTTATGGTCACCGTTAACTAACGAAGCTGGAACCAAGCACAACAACCCTCGAAAAATGCCCTAAATATACCCCGTATACGCTAAATTAAACTCGTATAACCTTAATTTTTATAAAAATCAAATAAAATAGGAATTTTATGGCGCTTGCGGGCTGCGACCAGCTTGGCCGTGTGCTTCGCGGGGAGCGAGACCCTTTACTTTCCAAATACACAATTTTTGGGTTTGATAGTTGACAAATCATTTTCGTGCTTCTATTTTCATTTGAGCTTGTTGATTCTGAGTCTTTCTCAGTTTACAATCAAAGTAAGTTTTCTTTTGACAGTAAATCCTATTGTTTCTGAAAGTCATTTATATTCGATTTATATGTCTATTAAATCCCTCTTTTGATTTTGTAACACTTAGTCACATTGATGACTATATCATTTCATATCGTTCATTTAACATCGATTACTGAAATTAATTACATTGAACCACCGAGTTCCAGATGTTGTATGATATCCTTATATTCATGTCTTGATTCTGCCTCAGATACCTTGATACTGAATTTACTAACTAAAAGAAGTGACAACTCTAATGAGATATCACAGCCCAAATCTCGAGGACGAGATTTAAAACAAGGTGGGGAGGATATAACAACCCTCGAAAAATGCCCTAAACATACCCCGTATATGCTAAATTAAACTCGTATAACCTTATTTTTTATAAAAATCAATTAAAATAGGAATTTTATGGCGCTCGCGGGCCGCGACCAGCTTGGCCGTGTGCTTCGCGGGGCGCCAGACCCTTTACTTGCCGAATACACAATTTTGACACATGTCCCATCTTGTGTCAAACCTACATCATGAGCTGCCAAGCATAAACCCTAGATAGGGTCTCTCGCGGGTCGCGAGAGAGGGATACCAGTGGGTCGCGGGGCGCGACAACCTTTGTTTGCCGGATACTCTTTTGTGACACGTATCGGACACGCGTCGAACCTATACATATGACTCACCAAGCATACGCCTAACTAGAATTCCCTCACGGGGCGCGAAAGAATAGAAGGAGCGGGTCGCGGGGCGCGAGAGACTCCAGAAAATCCTATAAATTGAGCAGACATTCAATAGTTCAAGCCGTTCACATTCCTTTCTTCTCTCTCAATATTAAGGGCAATAATTATAGCCAAAATACCCCCTAAAACACGAAGCTCTACCTCGTTGTAAGTATTTTAACCCCGGTCTCTAGTTCGTTACCATACCCGATTGATCTAGGGCCCCGTAACGCATGTTAAGGCTCTGCCTGACTCAGTTCGTTGGGGTTCTGTCTCGTGTTGTATGGCTAATGTGCTTTGGGTTATCTTACTAACACTTGTGCATTGTATGTTTTTACTAGAAACTCAAGATCTTAATCCAGAAATATTACCAGGAAGCCCGTAAAAACACCTAAGTCTACAAAGTGAGTTCATTCTCTTTTCTCTCCGTTTGTGAGCCATTATTTCAAATGTTTTTCCAAAACCTAAATGTTTATCAGTTAAAATTACAGTGATTAAGTCTTTGTATTCTATAATTGCTGCCGGTATTATGGGGTTTTGTATACACTACTTGATAAGCGTCACCATAGGACAATTGGTTAGCCAATGTGTGATATGACCATAGTCACAGATCCGGTCGAGTGACAAGTACTGAATGAGTATATTGGTAGATATAAACATTGTAATCGCCCTTAATACTGTAATGTTATAACAACTAATGTTTTTATAAATTGGAATGTACTCGCCAGTATTTCTTGCTGATAAAATCTTTTTAAAACGCGTTTCAGATAACACAATGTGAAAGCTATTAGAAGCCAGCTATGGAGCACTGAATGCTTAAAGAAGTGGCTATAAAAGTTACCTAAATAAAAGTTTATGTTTTCAGCAACAAGGGTTTTATCCCTACAAATGTATTATGAATGAAACATGGGTTTTTACCCCATTTATTTATTATAAAAGTTTGGTGTTTTGAAACTCTGAAATTATTTCCTAACTACGATCCTGATGAAAATTTTCCGCTGCATATTTAATAAACACTGATACCATCTGACTGGTTCACGGATCCCGCTCCCAGGGTGGGGTCGGGGGTTGTGACAGAAGGTGGTATCAGAGCCACTAGTTTAAGCCGTTAGGTGTTCTGTTAATACCTAAGCTTAAACATTAAATGTTAGGAAATCAATATAGAATAATTTAAGTGTTATTCTGTGTAAATACATCTTAATATATATATATATATATATATATATTCTGTATGTTATTTTGACAATTTATGAGTACATAGTGTGAGTAATCAGAATACATTCGACGCTTATCATCACCTGTCCCACTCTCCGATAGATGAAGGACCATCCGAGTTAGCATCTTGATATGTAGCCGATTGCAAGGAACCCTTTTGTCTTTAAAGAAAAATCTGAAGAAGCCTTTCCACCTAAGAAAAAGAAATGATTTAAAAAGACGAGAGAAAATAGGAAGAAATAGAAAACCGGAGTAGCTACTATAACCTTATCTGAATAAACCACTCAAATTCCATTAACCAAATGACTACGGGAAGAACTCGGCCATAGATTAGCAACCCATGATATGTTCTACATATTTATTCAGAACCTATTCAAATGATTTCTCACCCAATACCCGCATTTAACCCATAGGAAATCTCAAGGATACCCGAACCAGCACCAAATCCAAGGGAACAATGGTAGGGCCAATGACTGGGAATCTCAGAATCTCATACAAGACCCTTATCTCTAGCCACAACCACAATTTCCACCATACCTCCCGAATAGCTCACAGAATGTAGCTGAATTGAGACAATATGGAAGGAAACTATTGTCAGCAGGACACCGAGTCTGTAATATAAGAGAAAAGCTCACCTGCAACTACGACGAGAAGGAACAACACATAATATATATATACTTTCCTTATATTTTGATAAAATTTATAATGAGATTTAATGAGAATATGTAACATGTGTATATATATCTATCGACGCACGAAAACTAAAAAATCACTGATAGGTATGATTATAGTTGTATTAATGCAATATAAGCAACAAAATGTGTCAGAATAATTGTTTAGTTATGTGATACTAATATCTGAAAATGTTTGTAATCAGATGCCAAAGGAAATATCACGTAATCAACAAATTCATGCTAGTAACAGAAATTCTTTGGATAAAAGTGCTATAGAAAATATAATAGCTCAAGGAATATCTAATGCCATACCTTCAATCATTGAAGCTATTAAAATTTTTGTGCCTATAAACAAGAATACTACTATACGCTGTAAGAATACTCATCACTTCAAACCTAGCCCTAGTATCAATAGGAGCAATGATATTCTTGTCAAAACTCCATTTCCCAAACGAAAGAAAACCACAACCTATGGTTATTCTTATAAGGAATTCCGCTCTGACAAATCCTATAAGAATAAAGGAATTGGACCGTCAATCGCGCAACCTACCTGCAGAAACTATAACAAAAAGCATTCAGGAAAATGCCATTTTAGGAAGACACACTACTATAACTTCTGCAAGAAGACTGGGCATACAAAGGAAGAATGTAGAAGGAAAACTAACATCTGTTTCAACTGCGGAGTGCCAAGTCATATCCATCCCTACTGCCCGAAACTATCTAAAGCACCGGACAACAAGGCTAAAACAGCAGACAGAGCTAAGGACCAGTACGTTTGTCTATACTAACGTATTAGTTGATTTTTGGTTTCAATCAAAGTTCATAAATAAATGGTCATTATATCACAATGATTTCTTTCATAAAGAAAACACTCATTTGCCTCATCTCTTAACAAATTCATATGTTACACATGCATTGCTTGTTACGCATGTGATTGCACTTCTAAAGATTATTTATTCAAGAGTTCGAATATTATTTCGTTATACTCAATCTAAACATTTTGATTTTTGATAACCTGCATTATTGCAAAAACGTTGACTTTTTGATATCAAGTCGACAAATTTCTTGGAAAACTCCTTTTCTTTTCAAAAGTTATTTACAGGATTTTTCATTGTAACCATGTCAAAATTTCTTGTCAATACATGTATCCATTGTTGGAATGTGTCCAAACCAAGCTCAATTGTTTGAACTTGCTCGCAATATATATTCAATTCAAGATCCCATATGATAGATTGAGCTCATCATATTAAAAGTAATCTCAACAAACACTTCATTTGTTTTGAATCATAGTAGACTTGTTTAAGTCTTCACCTCCATTAAATCATTTGTTTGTTACAACACTTTGTGTTGGCATTTTCATTTACTTAAAAATTTAGTCAACCTTATTTACACACCTAATGAACTAATTTGTTTATTCTCTATTGGTTCATTTTCTTAAATCTTAAACACAATTATGTGTTAAGATAAGGGTACATAAATTCATATTATATTTCAATGTACCTCCAACATTTCTTTCATCTTTGATCAAATTCTATGATATTCATTTGTTCTTTCATTATCAAAATTAAAAATCCTATATTTATTTATGAATATCCAGATTCACTTCATTAAAACTTTCAGTTAATTTCGAAAACAGTTGAATTTGTTCGGTCACTGTGATTATTGAACTATTACAATCATTACGACACCTTACGGCGTCGGTATAAATTTGTAGCCTGAGCTAATCATAACCCTAATCATTCAAATTCATGCAAAACCACATACATCTTTCGTTTGACGAATCATTTAAAGTAGTCTTAATACAATTATGTATTAGGACAATGATACACTAAACTCTGTTGTATTTTCGGTGTATCCTTGCAATTCAAATAAATGTCACTACACTGATTTTTGGGTTTGATAGTTGACAAATCATTTTCGTGCTTCTATTTTCATTTGAGCTTGTTGATTCTGAGTCTTCCTCAGTTGACAATCAAAGTAAGTTTTCTTTTGACAGTAAATCCTATTGTTTCTGAAAGTCATTTACATTCGATTTATATGTCTATTAAATCCCTCTTTTGATTTTGTAAAACTTAGTCACATTGATGACTGTATCATTTCATCTCGTTCATTTAACATCGATTCCTGAAACTAATTACATTGAACCATTGAGTTCCAGTTGTTGTATGATATCCTTATATTGTATGATATCCTTATATTAATGTCTTGATTCTGCCTCAGATACCTTGATACTGATTTTACTAACTAAAAGACGTGACATAACTCTGAGGAGATATCACAGCCCAAATCTCGAGGATGAGATTTAAAACAAGGTGGGGAGGATATAACAACCCTCGAAAAATGCCTTAAATATACCCCGTATACGCTAAATTAAACTCGTATAACCTTAATTTTTATAAAAATCAAATATAATGGGAATTTTATGGCGCTCGCGGGCCGCGACCACCTTGGCCGTGTGCTTCACGGGGCGCGAGATCCTTTACCTGTCGAATACACAATTTTGAAACGTGTCCCATCTCGTGTCAAACCTACATCATGAGCTGCCAAGCCTAAACCCTAGCTAAGGTCTCTCGCGGGCCGCAAGAGAAGGAGACCAGTAGGTCGCGGGGCGCGACAGTCTTTGTTTGCCGGATACTCTTTTGTGACACGTATCGGACACGCGTCAAACCTATACCTATGACTCACCAAGCCTACGCCTAACTAGAATTCCCTCGCGGGGCGCAAAAGAATAGAAGGAGCGGGTTACGGGGCGCGAGAGACTCCAAAAAATCCTATAAATTGAGCAGACATTCAATAGTTCAAGCCGTTCACACTCCTTTCTTCTCTCTCAATATTAAGGGCAATAATTATAGCCAAAATACCCCCTAAAACACAAAGCTCTGCCTCGTTGTAAGTATTTTAACCCCGATCTCTAGTTCGTTACCTTACCCGATTGATCTAGGTCCCCGTAACGCATGTCAAGGCTCTGCCTGACTCAGTTCGTTGGGGTTCTGTCTCGTGTTGTATGGCTAATGTGCTTTGGGTTATCTTACTAACACTTGTGCATTGTATGTTTTTACTAGAAACTCAAGATCTTAATCCAGAAATATTACCAGGAAGCCCGTAAAAACACCTAAGTCTACAAAATGAATTCATTCTCTTTTCTCACCGTTTATGAGCTATTATTTCAAATGTTTTTCCAAAACCCTAAATGTTTATCAGTTAAAATTACAGTGATTAAGTCTTTGTATTCTACAATTGCTGTCGGTATTATGGGGTTTTGTATACACTACTTGATAAGCGTCACCATTGGACAATGGGTTAGCCAATGTGTGATATGACCATAGTCACAGATCCGGTTGAGTGCCAAGTACTGAATGAGTATATTGGTAGATATAAACGTTGTAATCGCCCTTAATACTGTAATGTTATAACAATTAATGTTTTTATAAATTGGAATGTACTCGCCAGTATTTCTTGCTGATAAAATCTTTTTATAACGCGTTTCAGGTAACATAATGTGAAAGCTATTAGAAGCCAGCTATGGAGCACTGAATGCTTAAAGAAGTGGCTATAAAAGTTACCTAAATATAAGTTTATGTTTTCAGCAACTAGGGTTTTATCCCTACAAATGTATTATGAATGAAACATGGGTTTTTACCCCATTTATTTATTATAATGTTTGATGTTTTGAAACTCTGAAAATTATTTCCTAACTACGATCCTGATAAAAATTTTCCGCTACATATTTAATAAACACCGATACCATCTGACTGGTTCACGGCTCCCGCTCCCAGGGTGGGGTCGGGGGTTGTGACACCAAGATAATAAGAGAAGACGTTGTTGATAGAAATAAGAAGCTCATCATCTCATCGCTATGGATGTTTGCTCATCAACGGTTGCCATTTTTATCAACAATGAGCTTCTATATGAAGGAATCACCAATTCCCTCCACCTTACATGATGCTTCCAAACACCTCAAGTCACTTGAAGTTGTATCTTGAATGGGTTAAGACAATTTGTGATAATTTGGAGGTGTCAGGTAGCATTCTATCTAATTATGTAAACTTCAGATCACCATTATGGTGGTCAAAGAATGCAGCTACTAATGGTATAGTGAGCATTTGGGATCAAGCCACGATCATTAAGGTGTTTAAATACAAAACCTCCTTTGGTTGACTAATGGAAGCCATTTTTACCGGATTCAATCTAATAAAAAGTGTTTTCTACTGCTTGTATACTGGTGTATTAGATTAGAAGCTCACGAGCACAATGATTCGAGGCTGTAAAGTGAAAGGTGTGGGTAGTTTTGTAAATGTGGATAGGGTATCTAAAGGTGTTTTTGGTGCAAGAGCTTTGGTTGGTAAATCGATTAAGGAGATAAACAGCTGTAGCATGAGCTTCGGGCTAAAAAGATTTTTGGACTTTGGACTCAAGCATAAGAGCCTGAGTCATTTCTAACAGGATGCGATTTTTCGTTCAACTACACCATTCTGTTCTGAATGTTTTGGACAAGTGGTTTGGTGAATCATCCCCTTGGACCGTATGAAGTGTTTTATGGAGTTGTTAACAAATTCTCCTCCATTATCAGATCTTAAGATCTGAATGTTGGTTTTGAATTGGGTTTGAATCTTGGTGTAAAATATTATGAATTTTTCAAAAACTTTTGATTTGTGTTTTAAAACAAGACACCCATGTCATACAAGTACAATCATCAACAAATAATAAGAAAAAAAAATGAAATTCCCACTCCATTAATTTCAGTCGGGCCCCAAACATCAGAATGAATCAAAGAGAAAGATTCACCAACCCTGATGTTACTTGGTTTAAATGTTTTTCGATGGATTTTGGCCAAGACACAAGTTTCATAATTTAATGTAATGTTGGAAGGGAAAATTCAGGAAATAAAAGATGTAAATAACTTGTGGAAGGATGTCCTAATCTCCTATGCCAAAGCTATGGTTCTCTATTCTTTGTTCCATTAACACGCATTGCATTACCTGATTAAGTCACCTCATCCACATAGTATAAGCCTTTTCGTTTAGTGCCACGCCCAATTATCATCCCGGTCTTGATGTCCTATATGTTGGTGCATACATCTGTCGACTTCGTCTTGTATCGAGTCTTGTATTAAGAATGTTAGATCAGGGCACGTAGTTCGAGAAAATAGGGTTTAAGGGTAATTTCGCTTGAGAATGACACATTGGTAATTCCGTGCAAAATTAGATTTCGCTTGAATCTAATTTCGCTTGGAACATGTTCAAGCGAAATTAGCATCACTATATATACCCTTGAAGCGAAATCATTTGTATCGTTCATGTTTTCGGTACCGAAGTGCTGCCGACGTGTCTACTGATCTGTAACCGTGTTATTTCAATAAAACAAGACATTTAAGTGTGAAACAAGCTGTTTACCAAGTCAATTCATCTGTTTCCGCCTCTTGAATTGATTAGAACTCTTCTGATTGACTCGTTTGGGTCACAAAACGATCCTACACTATAAGATAAAGAAATTAGGGTGCATTAGAACCGTGCAGTTGAGTTCCTTTGTTACATGATTTATGGACAACAATTTGTGTGACAAAAGATGGAACAATAAAGAAATTTGACAGTTTAAGCATAGGAGATATCTCGGTCTTGATATCCAATAAGATAAAGAAACTAAGGTGCATTAGAACCGTGAAGTTGAGTTCCTTTGTCACATGACTTATGGACAAAAATTTGTGCGACAAAGATGGAACAAACAAGTAATCCGTACTCTTATAGCTGTTGTATCTGTTCGCCAATGGAAGATTTGTCAAATGGATGTCAAGAATGCTTTTTCAATGGTGATCTTCATGAGGAGGTGTACATGACTCCTCCACCGGGTATTGCTCATAAGCCTAGTGATGTCTGTCGGCTTCGGAAAGCTTTATGTGGCCTTAAACAAGCCCCTCGTGCTTAGTTTGAGAAATTTTCTACAATAATTACTTCTCTTGGTTTTATGCCTAGTAATCACGATTTAGCATTATTTGTTCGATGTACAAGTGCATGGCACATTCTTTTGTCTTTATATGTGGATGATATGGTTATTACAGGTGATGAGTATGTTGGAATTGAGTCACTGAAGTGTGAGTTAGCTCACCGGTTTGCTATGAAGGATTTGGGCTTGCTACGTTATTTTTTTGGGAATTGAGGTGGCCTAGTCTCAGAAAGGTTACCTTCTTTCTCAATATATATATATATATGTGATTGGTTTTAGTGGGCATGACTTACTAATAACAAAATTGTAGACACTCCTCTTGAAACCAATGCATGGTATTCTCCTACTAATGGTGTTCCTTTATCTAATATGAGCCTATATCGTACTATTGTAGGCAGTTTGGTTTATCTTACAGTAACTCGCCCGGATATAGCTCATGCTATGTTGTTCATGTGGTTAGTCAATTTGTTACGGCTCCTACTTCTGTTCATTGGGAAGCTGTTCTTCATATTCTTATATATCTTTGTGGCACTCAGTTTTAGAGTCTCTTGTTTCCTTCGACATCTTCTCTGGAGTTGCGTGCCTATAGTGATGCTGATTGGGATAGAGATCCAAATGATCGTAAATCCACCATTGGTTTCTGTCTTTTCCTTGGTGATTCGTTAATCTCATGGAAAAGTAAGACACAAGATGTAGTTTCCAAAACTTCTACGAGGCTGAGTATCGCGCTATGGTTGTGACCACATGTGAGATTATTTGGTTACGTTAGCTTCTTGCATATATAGGAGTTAACATTTCTTAGCCTACTCCTCTACATCATGATAACAAAAGTGCTATGCAGATTACAAAGAATTCAGTTAGTTTTTTATGAGCGCACAAAGCATATTGAGATTGATTGTCACTTCACTCGTCATCATTTATAGCTCGGGGCCATCTCGCTTCCATTTGTTCCATCAGCCTTGCATATTGTTGATATTTTTACTAAGGCTAAGTCAGCGTCTCGATTCCGTTTCTTGTGTGACAAACTCTCAATGCTTATTACTGTTGCATTGTGAGTTTGAAAGGGGATGTTAGCTTAATAAATTATGGGCTCATTTGTATTGGGCTTGTCTCTCGACCCATTTAGCTAGTTAACCAAGATTGCTATTTTATATATTGTCTTTCTTTCTTTGTTTATGTAACTCTCTTTCTACTCAATAATAATTAAACCCTAGCCATAATCTGTGTACATGTTTATTTGTTAACAATTACAACATTCAATACAATGATCACAAATATTACACGCATAGTGGTGTTTTAGCTCATAGCTAATGTTGAATATATGTTTCATTAAATTCAGTTTATGTCGTTATAAAGAATAGGGTTAACGAATAAGGGTGGTAGGGGTGTAAGTGGGGAGGCCCTGTGGTTAGAAGACTCCCCGCGTGGGCACACCACCGTCGACTCTCCCTGATGTTCGATTAGTGATACAAATCGGTGAGTATTCACCGCATGACTTTTTCGAATGTTATTCATTTTAAACGCCTTTATAGCTGTTGGGTTTTATAAAAAAAATCAATTTTCTTATTTAACGATACCATTTCTCACCATTCATACCACTTCTCTCACAATCCAAAACTTCTATCAATCAAACTATTTCTTTCACTATCCAAAAATCTCACCCTATTTTTTAAAATGGTGGATGACATACCGTTATTTATTCCATACGACATTAGTGACGATGATTCTTCCTCAAACGATAATAGCTTTATTTTTTTCAAAAATCTCATCGAGCAAGCCGAACTAGAAGACACGCGCACATCTAGTAAAAAAAGATATGTCTGTCGTGATCGAGAGAAAGGCCACGAAACCCGTATGGCTGATTATTTTGTCGAGGAGCCCAAATACAATGATGAATTTTTCCGTCTAGGTTTCGTATGTCAAAAGGTTGTTTTTAAGAATTGTGAGCGACGTGGAAGCGAAAAACCCGTGGTTTCAAGGGGGCGTGGATGGGAGAATGAAGAAGAGTTTTACACCGTTGCAAAGAGTTACATTAGCGATTAAACAATTTGCAACCGGCAACCCTCTAGAAGAGGAAGACGAGTATTTAAATATGGCCGAAAGGACTCCCGTGAATGTCTAGCATATTTTTGCGAAATGGTATGTAATTTATACGCTCCCGAGTTCTTACCTCGACCAACAAGCCACGCCGTTGCGCTTTTGTACCAAGCTCATAAGGAGAAACATCACCTTCCTGGGATGTTGGATAGCCTTGATTGTAAGCATTTTGTTTGGAGAATGTGTCCCACAGAGTTGCCGGGCCAATATATAGAGAGGATCACATGTACCCGACAATTATGCTCGAAGCGATGGCCTCTGTAGATTTGTGGATTTGACATACTTTTTGTGGTCCACCAGGTTCACAAAACGACATCAATGTGCTCCAACAATCTCCGTTATTTCTTACTCAACGAAATGGAACTGCACCATAATGTCCATTTTACGTGAACAATCACTTATACAAGCGTGGATATTATCTTACTGATAGAATCTACCCTACTTGGTCCGTGTTAACGCATAATGTCTGTTTCTTTAATTAAATGTAATTTTATTTTGTTTAAAATATGTTTTATTTATTAATGTATAATTTGTAGAAATAAAAAAAGAAAAAGAAATGGACCCCCCACGTCAGGAGCACCCTTTGTGTGGAAAATAGAGAGTAAAGAAGGGAGTTGACATGGCATAAGGTGATCGGGTGAGGTGAAGAATTTACCACCCCCACACATAGTGAGCACCCTTTTCACCCTAACAATTATAACTACTTGAGTTAGACAATATATTTAAATAATTTAAATAAAATAGTAAATAACTATCAATCAATCGTACCCAGTAAATCCCATAAATAGCAAAGCTATTGGTAGGGTCTGGGGAGGGTGAGATGTAGGCACATCTTACCTCTATCCCTAGGGATAGAGAGACTGTTTCCAAAGAGACCCTCGACACCAACGACATATAGTAGAAAAGCGAGAAACTACACATATCTTTAAAAAGAGCAATACAAAATAACAAAAGAAATGGTGGATAGGTAACATATATGAAAAACACAATCAATGCAAAATCCGCCTAGACCATAAAGAAACGATGAACATCTGCCCCAATGCTCAAACCTAATGAATCTACTCCTAAAAGTCCTTAACCTTAATCCTACATCTCCATAGACCCCTATCCTGGACCATGTACTTAGAGAGGTGTATAAGAGTAAATAACTATAAAATGGTATTTTTGAATAATTGAATCCCGAAGTCACTCTCAATCAACCTAAAATACTACAAACTAGTCATCCTCGTTAACTCTCAATCAACCTAAAATACTACAAACTAGTCATCCTCGTTAATAAATGACTGCAGCCAACACGGTTGACTATTCAAGTCTTTCCCATTCCTTTACTTCTTACAAGTCTGTTGACTATATATGCATCTCTTATTTGGTCTGTGCAGTTTAAGTGTTATTGCAAAGACTAATCTTGATTTACATTGAATGATGGGTCGAAAAACTGGGAAAATACTTTCAGTCATATGCATAATCATTTCAGTAATATCAGCTCAGGATGATGATGGTAAGTTTCGTTCTTCTACTATTGTTGGGTTTACATATTTTTTGCTACACACGAATGAAAATCTTGTTATACTCGTATCTCTTAGTTGTATTTCTTCAGGCTCTCAAGGATGATTGGAAGAACACACCACCCAGCTGGGATCATAGTTCTGATTCGTGTGATGGTAGTTGGGATGGCATCAGCTGCACAAACGGTCGTGTGACCAGAATGTTAGTCTTTTGATCGATTTGCGACGTTTACAATTACAAGCAACTGTTTTAGTTGCAAAAGCGCGATTATGTTAATGTTATATAACATTTCAGAACCTTGACAAGCATGCAATTGATGGGTGAGCTCTCTGGACACATCTGGCGGTTTACCGAATTGCAAATTCTGTAAGTCCTAACTTGTTTATTTATGGTAGTTTTGATGGTTTACTTCTAGGAAATCTTTAAGAATTGTTTTGGTATGTAGAGATCTGTCGTACAATAAAGAATTGGTCGGTTCACTCCCTCCGGAAGTCCAAAATTTGAAGAAACTAACAGAATTGTAAGTAATTTCGCTGGTCAGTTTCGAGACACCATTGGATGCAGTTTGTTACGTACTTATCTTGTATTTTCAGAACTCTGGTTGGATGCGGTTTCACTGGTCATATTCCGGATGCCATTGGATACCTTGAAAGTCTTACCTCTTTGTAAGAAATTTCCTCTATACATTATTAATTAACCCAAGACCCACATGCCAAATAATTGAATTGAGGGAGTGTGGTTGTGTTTTATTTCCATTATGCAAAATATATATATATATGGATTGTCATAAAATGAAGTTTAAATGAATGAAGAGGGTTATCCTAATTCTCCTTCATTCAAAAACTGATATTATTATAGTAATAACATATATTTTGAAATCTAATAAATGAATGGGACAAAATATATTTTGGATGAACTCAAACTGATCTTTACATAGTGGCGTGCCCAAGTGGTGGCTTGGGTGGGTCCGCCACTGTCTGTATAGAATGACATATGCTGACCCCTCGTTCGCACCCCCAGAAAATAATACATGGGTTCGTCACTATGTGCAAAGAATGACATATGCTGACCGGCTGAATATTTGCGACCAGAAAAAAACGGTTGCAATTTTTGCAACGGATTTGCAACCGAAATCACAATTATTGTTTCAAAAACTGTTTTTTAAGCCTTAACGATAGAAAAGTTACATAAGAATGGCACGCAAACTGTTGCAAATCATTTGCAATATATAGTTGAAGCGAACTCTAAATTTGGTCTCAATAAAACCAATTTAAATCAATGGCTAGTAGTGAGTTTTACGGTATATTGACTTGACAATGGGTATTGCATAGATCACTGAACTCAAACAGCTTCACGGGATCGATTCCAGCTTCAATTGGCAAGCTTAAAAATCTTGATTGGTTGGATCTCACTGGTAACAAGCTCACAGGGAGTATACCGATTTCTAGCGAGAGTACACCTGGTCTTGATATGTTAACTAGTGCCAAGCACTTGTATGTTTATAATGTCTGTTTTCTTTCCCCTTAGTCCAGTTCATAAAACAGAAGGTCACTTATGTTTTTATTGTTTTCGATCAGTCACTTAGGAGACAACCAGCTTTCTGGTGATATCCCACCTGGGCTCTTCAACTCCAACATGACACTGATTCATCTGTACGTTTCATTTGATTCAATATATCAACGATTAATACAAGAATAAAGCATATACGATAACTAGACATGAACTTTACGCGATCTATCAGGTTGTTAGATAACAACAAGCTTAGGGGCACTATTCCTTCCACTCTTGGACTTGTCACGTCTCTTCAAGTTGTGTGAGTATCGCTTTACTAACTTTTAACTTCAGATTCGGTATTCGATCTGCATTTTACATGGAAACTGATCGAATGTCTTGTTTTGATCTGAATCAGACGACTTGATAGGAACTCTTTGAGTGGCAGTGTCCCGCCAAGCATCAACAATCTTGTCAATACTAGCGGAATGTAAATTCCACAACCTCAAACACAAAGTTTTGTGTTGTTTTTATATTAAATATATAAGAGGTTTGATAATTTGAGTTTCATAGGTACTTGTCAAACAATCAACTGACCGGCCCTATACCCAATCTTACAGGCATGAACCTCCTAAACTATGTGTAAGTAAGAAGACATTGTAGCATCAGTTTGTTCAAAAGAAAAGGTCTTACCGAGCTCATTTTCTTCTGTATTAATTACTACACATTTGCAGAGATTTAAGCAACAATACTTTTAATCCGTCACCAGCACCGTCATGGTTTTCAACTCTACTGGATCTGAGAACCATGTAAGTAAACCTATTCGGATTAAAAAGCTAGTCTATATATCTCACCCCAAATGGATGACTTATTTATGCTCAAATGTTATCCGCGCAGTAAGATGCACAACACTAACCTTAAAGGAGAACTGCCATCTGCCTTGTTCCGCATTCCTCAGTTACAGACTGTGTTAGTATATGATCAATTTGTTGAATGTTTAAAAAAGTTTCTACATGCTAATATCAAATTAACTCCAAACGAGCGTTTTGACTTTTGACAGTGATTTAAGTTACAACAGGATAAATGGCTCTTTGGATATTACATCAAATCCTAGCACACAACTTCAACTTGTCGATCTTCAACATAACCAAATTTCGGCCTTTATCCAACAAGATCGATATGAAGACAATATTCGTTTAATGTAGGTTTTGTAACTACATTCCATTTGCATCTGTCTTTTATAAAAGTGGCAAAATGAGTGAGCAGGATAAAAATTTGGTTTTGCTAATGGGCCGAGGTTGGATGGGTTAAATAGGTTTTGTTCTAAATTTTGGTTCCTTTTTATAAATGTTAACAAATCTGTGTATTGAGAACGAAAAATAATTAAAACTAAAATTCAAAATGCGTCTCAGTTGTTGTTTATGTGACTAAAACATATAAAATTTACGAGTGCAGACTTGCCGATAACTTAATATGTAGAGAATCTGGTGTGAGGTACCGATATTGTTCCACTCACACAAATACTACTACATATTCGACGCCATGGGAAAACTGTGGATCTGCTTCATGTATTTCTAACCAGGTTTTGAGTCCAAACTGTCACTGTGCATATCCATACAAGGGGTCAATTGTCTTCAAAGCTCCTTCCTTCTTTTCACTAGAAAACTCAACCATTTACCTCTCCCTTCATGATGCATTGATGACATTATTTCAGAACCTTAGTCTCCCTGTAGATTCAGTGTCATTAAAGAATCCTAGGAGAAATGTGGATGATTATCTTGTGATTGATCTTGAATTTTTCCCATATGGAGAACAAAGATTCAATAGGACAGGGATTCTTGGACTCGGGTTCGCCCTTAGCCCTCAAAAATTCAATCCTCCAGAGGGGTTTAACATCTACTTTTTCATTCCTGAAAGCTATGACTTCTTGCCAGGTAACGTCTTTCTTAATTTATGTTATCATTTTAATTAAACTCGTACAATCACTGATTTGTATTCGTGTATCAGGTACCAAACACAAGTCATCCAACATTGGAATTATCGTGGGATCTGTGGTTGGTGGTTGTGTGCTTGGGGCATCTGTAGTTCTTGTAGGAATGTATTTTTTTCGTCAGAAAAAAGGAGCTGAAAGTACCCCCCAACAGGCCCAACCCTTTGGTAAATACTGTCATAAACACGCGGGCTACAACAAATTTACAAATTATATACATGTCTCCTAACCACATATAAAAGTCTCCAGCTTATTGTTGTTAAGTTATTAACACTTGAAATCATATAAAAACCTCATATTTAGATACGTAAAAATATTTAAAAGATTTATAATTGTATACATACGTTATTTTTTATATCATTAATCCCAATTCCAAAGGTAATCTTGTCCTCAAACCAATTATATACATATTTCTGGGGGATAAATACTTGCAGCACTCTGGGATCCAACCAGCGGGAGTGGTGGTGTTCCTCAGTTAAAAGGAGCAAGGTCCTTCACCTTTGAAGAACTTCAGAAATACACAAGCAACTTTTCGGAGATTAACAACATAGGAAGAGGAGGATATGGGATGGTTAGTGTTGGTATACATTGTAAACAGCGATTAACAACATAGCACAACTTCATGCATTAATGATCAAACAATACTGTGTAGGTATATAAAGGAAGTCTTCCGAACGGGCAGCTGATTGCAATCAAAAGAGCTCAAGAAGGATCTTCACAGGGTGGGCTCCAGTTTAAAAATGAGATCGAACTTCTTTCAAGAGTTCATCACAAGAATGTGGTGGGCCTCATCGGATTTTGTTTCGATAAGGGTGAACAAATGCTGGTTTATGAGTATATCGTGAATGGTACACTCAAGGATAGTCTTTCCGGTACTCATATTTGAACTCCTTTCTTCTAGTCATGTTTGTGTAATTGGCACCTTAAATGACTTTTTATGGTACACTCAAGGATAGTCTTTCTGGTACTCATATTTCAGTCTAAATTAGTTCAAAACGTTTATATTTGCAGGGAGATCGGGCATTAGGTTGGACTGGATTCGGAGGCTTAATATTTCACTTGGAGCAGCAAGAGGCTTGCAATATTTACATGATCATGCGGATCCCCCAATCATACATAGAGACGTTAAAACAACTAACATCTTACTAGACGAGCGACTAGTTGCAAAAGTTGCTGATTTCGGTCTATCCAAGCAATTCAGCGACGCTGATAGAACTTATGTAACCACTCAAGTCAAGGGGACCATGGTCAGTAAATCTTCTTTACAATGAGTGCTCATTTTATTATCATATCGCCACACCTGCATAAGTGTATAGTTTCAACATAGTATATGAATCAAAACACAATTATTGCACATGTTGGATAATGAGTCAAAATGTGATGATTGAGGGTGGAATTGGTTGTATGCATTACATAATAACCCCACTCGCTAATTTAAGTTATTTTTCTAATTTACAAGTTAGAAAATGTATGTAATATGACTCTACTCATGCATATATAAATGGTGTAAATTGCACCCTAGCTTTACTGATTTGTGAGAATATTGATGGATGCAGGGTTACATGGATCCCGAGTACTACATGACTCAACAATTGACTGAGAAGAGTGACACTTATAGCTTTGGAGTTGTGATGTTGGAGATAATAACAGCAAGAAACCCAATCGAGAAAGGCAGGTACATTGTGAGGGAAGTTAAAGAAGCAATGAATAAGAATAAAGAACTATACGACTTAAAAGAGGTCCTTGACCCAACTATTGGTTTTAGTAGCCAACTCAATGGTTTGGAGAAGTTCGTGGATTTGGCTCTTAGGTGTGTTGAGGATACGGGAAATCAAAGACCAACTATGAGTGAAGTCGTGAAAGAGCTAGAGGGCATTATGGAATTGATAGGGCTTAACCCACACATTGAATCATCATCGTCAACTTCAGCAAGTTATTATGAAGGAACAAGTAAAGATTACAACTATCCTTATAGTAGTGATAGCCTTTTATCATATAGCAAAGGTTCATTACCTTCAAAGTTGTATCCAGAATAGCATTCTTTATTTTGCAAAGAAGTGGTTAGAACGCGTGCGCATATTTAAGTGGCACAAATAAGTTAAAAAGCGTAAAAGCATGCAATTCGTGTATTTATTAATTAATGAATATTAAATAAATAGCAGATGTAGAATTGTAAATAATTTTATTTCTTTCTCACCACTTTTAATTTCATTATCTTTGATTGTCTCTGTCTATTCCCGTGAAGGTGGAGACACGAATTTTGTTTTACAGGAATAGTGATTCTAATACCATCTTACCCCAAGACTAGGTTAGTATTGCTAAAATCTTTTTGACTACACTCATAAATGAAAATCTAGAAAAACAAAAAGAGATAATAAGGGATTGTTGTAAAACAACGGTCTATTAGCAACATGAGAACAAGACTATAGAGGTCAGGTAGAAAAAGAGAACATGGAGAATGTGAATTCTTATTCATTGAGTTGTAAACATGCAACACAAAGAACCTCTATATATAGTGTTCTTACAATAATACAAAGGATACGAAGAGACAGGAGTTAGAATGTGGATAGTCACCATAATATAGTTTATTTATAACACTCCCCCTTGACTATCCACGTGATAAAAGAAAACAATGTATTATACGCATGGTGGTGCTGCCTCGTTAAAAACCTTGCTAGGAAAACCCAGTGGGACAAAACCTCAGCTAAGGGAAAAAGAGTGCAGCGCGTATTTTCTCCTCCTGATACTATTGAATCAGGTATGTTGCCTCATTAAAAACCTTACTAAGAAAACCCATTGGGATAAAACTTAGTTAAAGGAAAAAGAGTGCAACTTTTATAATGCTCCCCCTCATTTTTACATGTATCCTATAAATGACTCGTGTCCGGCTTCTTTGAAAGTTGCTCAAAACTTTGTAATCCATTGATGTGCAGCTTGGTATGTTGCTTGATCCATTAATGTGAAATCCTTCAATGAGCATTGGTGTATAATCTTCATGTGAAACTTTAATTGCCTCCACTTGTAAGTAGATACCGTAAGATCCATGAATATGTTTTGTTACATTCCCTGTACTTACAAAACTAACCAAACTTGTTGATGGGTTAGTAAAATATGAATCCATATCTTTTGTACCTTAAGGGTATAAAAATATATGTTTTACCCGTTACATTATCTCCTCGCTATACACAAGTTATATCTTGTCAATAAATTTCATGACATGTGTCCGTGTATACATACTAGCAAGATGTACAATTTGTATTTAACTATGGTACTTCTGGACCAATGATCTTTGCTTATCTGATAGAAGATGATAAGAGTCATTTTCTATACCAACTACTTGGACATCATAAAATGTACGTATACCATAAGCTTTGTACTGATTTTACTAACTAAAAGACGTGACATAACTCCAAGGAGACATCACAATATTAAGGGCAATAATTATAGCCAAAGTACCCCCTAAAACATGAAGCTCTGCCTCGTTGTAAGTATTTTAACCCCGATCTCTAGTTCGTTACCTTACCCGATTGATCTAGGGCCCCGTAACGCATGTCAAGGCTTTGCCTGACTCAGTTCGTTGGGGTTCTGTCTCGTGTTGTATGGCTAATGTGCATTGGGTTATCTTACTAACACTTGTGCATTGTATGTTTTTACTAGAAACTCAAGATCTTAATCCAGAAATATTACCAGGAAGCCCGTAAAAAC
Organism: Helianthus tuberosus; assembly: GCA_030545235.1. Taxonomy (NCBI): domain Eukaryota; kingdom Viridiplantae; phylum Streptophyta; class Magnoliopsida; order Asterales; family Asteraceae; genus Helianthus; species Helianthus tuberosus. The sequence continues at coordinate 79,135 of JARYGA010027453.1, forward strand.
ACCTAAGTCTACAAAGTGAGTTCATTCTCTTTTCTCACCGTTTGTGAGCTATTATTTCAAATCTTTTTCCAAAACCCTAAATGTTTATCAGTTAAAATTATAGTGATTAAGTCTTTGTATTCTACAATTGCTGCCGGTATTATGGGGTTTTGTATACACTACTTGATAAGCGTCACCATTGGACAATGGGTTAGCCAATGTGTGATATGACCATAGTCACAGACCCGGTCGAGTGACAAGTACAGAATGAGTATATTGGTAGATATAAACGTTGTAATCGCCCTTAATACTGTAATGTTATAACAACTAATGTTTTTATAAATTGGAATGTACTCGCCAGTATTTCTTGCTGATAAAATTTTTTTAAAACGCGTTTCAGGTAACATAATGTGAAAGCTATTAGAAGCCAGCTATGGAGCACTGAATGTTTAAAGAAGTGGCTATAAAAGTTACCTAAATAAAAGTTTATGTTTTCAGCAACTAGGGTTTTATCCCTACAAATGTATTATGAATGAAACATGGGTTTTTACCCCATTTATTTATTAAAAAAGTTTGGTGTTTTGAAACTATGAAATTATTTCCTAACTACGATCCTGATGAAAATTTTCTGCTGCATATTTAATAAACACCGATACCATCTGACTAGTTCACTGCTCCCGCTCCCAGGGTGGGGTCGGGGGTTGTGTCACCAAGATAATAAGAGAAGACGTTGTTGATAGAAATAAGAAGCTCATCATGTCATCGCTATGGATGTTTGCTCATCAACAGTGGCCATTTTTATCAACAGTGAGCTTCTATATGAAGGAATCACCAATTCCCTCCACCTTACATGATGCTTCCAAACACCTCAAGTCACTTGAAGTTGTATCTTGAATGGGTTAAGACAATTTGTGATAATATGGAGGTGTCAGGTAGCATTCTATCTAATTATGTAAACTTCAGATCACCATTATGGCGGTCAAAGAATGCAGCTACTAATGGTATAGTGAGCATTTGGGAGCAAGCCATGATCATTAAGGTGTTTAAATACAAAACTGTTTGGTTGACTAATGGAAGCCATTTTTACCGGATTCAATCTGATAAAAAGTGTTTTCTATTGCTTGTATACTGGTGTATTAGATTAGAAGCTCATGAGCACAATGATTCGAGGCTGTAAAGTGAAAGGTGTGGGTAGTTTTGTAAATGTGGATAGGGTATCTAAAGGTGTTTTTTGGTGCAAGAGCTTTGGTTGGTAAATCGATTAAGGAGATAAACAGCTGTAGCATGAGCTTCGTGCTAAAAAGATTTTTGGACTTTGGACTCAAGCATAAGAGCCTGAGTCATTTCTAACAGAATGCGATTTTTCGTTCAACTACACCATTCTGTTCTAAATGTTTTGGACAAGTGGTTCGGTGAATCATCCCCTTGGACCGTATGAAGTGTTTCATGGAGTTGTTAACAAATTCTCCTCCATTATCAGATCATAAGATCTGAATGTTGGTTTTGAATTGGGTTTGAATCATGGTGTAAAATATTATGAATTTTTCAAAAACTTTTGATTTGTGTTTTAAAACAAGACACTCATGTCATACAAGTACAATCATCAAAAAATAATAAGAAAAAAAAAACGAAAGTTCCCACTCCATTAATTTCAGTCGGGCCCCAAACATCAGAATGAATCAAAGAGAAAGGTTCACCAACCCTAGTGTTACTTGGTTTAAATGTTTTTCGATGGATTTTGGCCAAGACACAAGTTTCATAATTTAATGTACTGTTGGAAGGGAAAATTCAGGAAATAAAAGATGTAAATAACTAGTGGAAAGATGTCCTAATCTCCTATGCCAAAGCTATGGTTCTCTATTATTTGTTCCATAAACAAGCATTGCATTACCTGATTAAGTCACCTCATCCACATAGTATAAGCCTTTTCGTTTAGTGCCACGCCCAATTATCATCCCGGCCTTGATGTCCTATAAGATAAAGAAATTAGGGTGCATTAGAACCGTGCAGTTGAGTTCCTTTGTTACATGACTTATGGACAACAATTTGTGTGACAAAGATGGAACAAACAAGCAATTTGACAGTTTAAGCATGGGAGATATCTCGGTCTTGATATACTATAAGATAAAGAAACTAAGGTGCATTAGAACCGTGAAGTTGAGTCCCTTGTCACATGACTTATGGACAACAATTTGTGTGACAAAGATGGAACAAACAAGCAATCCGTACTCTTATAGTTGTTGTATCTGTTCGCCAGTGGAAGATTTGTCAAATGGATGTCAAGAATGCTTTTTCAATGGTGATCTTCATGAGGAGGTGTACATGACTCCTCCACCAGGTATTGCTCATAAGCCCAGTGACGTCTGTCGGCTTCGGAAAGCTTTATGTGGCCGTAAACAAGCCCTCGTGCTTAGTTTGAGAAATTTTCTACAATAATTACTTCTCTTGGTTTTATGCCTAGTAATCACGATTTAGCATTATTTGTTCGATGTATAAGTGCATGGCACATTCTTTTGTCTTTATATGTGGATGATACGGTTATTATAGGTGTTGAGTATGTTGGAATTGAGTCACTGAAGTGTGAGTTAGCTCACCGGTTTGCTATGAAGGATTTGGGCTTGCTACGTTATTTTTTTTGGGAATTGAGGTGGCCCAGTCTCAGAAAGGTTACCTTCTTTCTCAAAAAAAATATATATATCTGATTGGTTTTAGTGGGCATGACTTACTGATAACAAAATTGTAGACACTCCTCTTGAAACCAATGCATGGTATTCTCCTACTAATGGTGTTCCTTTATCTAATCCGAGCCTATATCGTACTATTGTAGGCAGTTTGGTTTATCTTACATTAACTCGCCCGGATATAGCTCATGTTATGTTGTTCATGTGGTTAGTCAATTTGTTACGGCTCCTACTTCTGTTCATTGGGAAACTGTTCTTCATATTCTTATATATCTTTGTGGCACTCAATTTTAGAGTCTCTTGTTTCCTTCGACATCTTCTCTGGAGTTGCGTGCCTATAGTGATGCTGATTGGGATAGAGATCCTAATGATCATAAATCCACCATTGGTTTCTGTCTTTTCCTTGGTGATTCGTTAATCTCATGGAAAAGTAAGACACAAGATGTAGTTTCCAGAACTTCTACGAGGCTGAGTATCGCGCTATGGTTGTGACCACATGTGAGATTATTTGGTTACGTTAGCTTCTTGCAGATATAGGAGTTAACATTTCTTAGCCTACTCCTCTACATCATGATAACAAAAGTGTTATGCAGATTACAAAGAATTAGTTAGTTTTTTATGAGCGCACAAAGCATATTGAGATTGATTGTCACTTCACTCGTCATCATTTATAGCTCGGGGCCATCTCGCTTCCATTTGTTCCATCAGCCTTGCATATTGTTGATATTTTTACTATGGCTAAGTCAGCGTCTCGATTCCGTTTCTTGTGTGACAAACTCTCAATGCTTATTACTGTTGCATTGTGAGTTTGAGAGGGGATGTTAGCATAATAAATTATGGGCTCATTTGTATTGGGCTTGTCTCTCGGCCCATTTAGCTAGTTAACCTAGATTGCTATTTTATATATTGTCTTTCTTTCTTTGTTTATGTAACTCTCTTTCTACTCAATAATAATAAAACCCTAGCCATAATCTGTGTACATGTTTATTTGTTAACAATTACAACATTCAATACAATGATAAAAAATATTACACACATAGTGGTGTTTTAGCTCATCGCTAATGTTGAATATATGCTTCATTAAATTCAGTTTTATGTCGTTATAAAGAATAGGGTTAACGAATAAGGGTGGTAGGGGTGTAAGTGGGGAGGCCGTGTGGTTAGAAGACTCCCCGCGTGGGCACACCACCGTCGACTCTCCCTGATGTTCGGTTAGTGATACAAATCGGTGAGTATTCACCGCGTGACTTTTTCGAATGTTATTAATTTTAAACGCCTTTATAGCCGTTGGGTTTTATAAAAAAATCAATTTTCTTATTTAACCATACCATTTCTCACCATTCATAACATTTCTCTCACAATCCAAAACTTCTATCAATGAAACTATTTCTTTCACTATCCAAAAATCTCACCCTATTTTTTAAAATGGTGGATGACATACGGTTATTTATTCCATACGACTTTAGTGACGATGATTCTTCCTCAAGCCATAATACCTTTATTTTTTTCAAAAATCTAATCGAGCAAGCCGAACTAGAAGACACGCGCACATCTAGTAAAAAAAGATATGTCCGTCGTGATCGAGAGAAAGGCCACGAAACCCGTATGGCAGATTATTTTGTCGAGGAGCCCAAATACAATGATGATTTTTTTCGTCATAGGTTTCGTATGTCAAAAGGTTGTTTTTAAGGATTGTGAGCGACATGGAAACGAAAAACCCGGGGTTTTCAAGAGGGCGTGGATGAGAGAATGAAGAAGAGTTTTACACCGTTGCAAAGAGTTACATCAGCGATTAAACAACTTGCAACCGGCAACCCTCCAGACGAGAAAGACGAGTATTTAAATATGGCCGAAAGGACTCCCGTGAATGTCTAGCAAATTTTTGCGAAACGGTATGCAATTTATACGCTCCAGAGTTCTTACCTCGACCAACAAGCCACGCCGTTGCGCTTTTGTACCAAGCTCATAAGGAGAAACATCACCTTCCTGGGATGTTGGATAGCCTTGATTGTACGCATTTTGTTTGGAGAATGTGTCCCACAGAGTTGCCGGGCCAATATATAGAGAGGATCACATGTACCCGACAGTTATGCTCGAAGCGATGGCCTCTCTAGATTTGTGGATTTGACATACTTTTTGTGGTCCACCAGGTTCACAAAACGACATCAATGTGCTCCGACAATCTCTGTTATTTCTTAATCAACGAAATGGAACTGCACCGTAATGTCCATTTTACGTGAACAACCACTTATACAAGCGTGAATATTATCTTACCGATGGAATCTACCATACTTGGTCCGTGTTAACGCATAACGTCTGTTTCTTTAATTAAATGTAATTTTATTTTGATTAAAATGTGTTTTATTTATTAATGTATAATTTGTAGAAATAAAAAAGAAAAAGAAATGGACTCCCCACGTCAGGAGCACATTTTGTGTGGAAAATAGAGAGTAAAAAAGGGAGTTGACATGGCATAAGGTGATCGGGTGAGGTGAAGAATTTACCACCCCACACATAGTGAGCACCCTTTTCACTAGGGGTGAGCAAGAAAACCGAAATAACCGAACCGTAACCGAATAACCGAAATAACCGAACCGAACAGAAACAAAAACCGACGGTTCGGTTTTTGGATTTTTAATAACCGAAAATTTCGGTTCGGTTTTCGGATAAACTTTTTCAATAACCGAAAAAAACCGAACCGAACCGATAAGGTACAATCCATATATTTTTATGTTTAAGTTTAAATTGTTTAAGTGTTTAACCCAATGCTAGTAGAAAATGTTAATTTTATTCTTGAATGTTAAGTGTTTATAATAAAAACATTATAACTGAAATGATTTATTATTACCTATAAGATATAACAAAATTTAATATAAAAATTAAATTTATTAAAAACTTTGAAGAAACATAAAAAATAGATTAGAAGGTTAGGTTTATGTAAACAATATTAATTAAAGAGGTTAACTATAATAACTTAAATGTACACATATAAAAAGATTGTTATAATATAAATTATACTTTTTATTTTTTAATCTTACATAATTTTTTTCCAAAAACCGAAATAACCGAACCGAACCGACGTAAAAACCGAAAAACCGAAACCGAAAAAAACCGAAACCGAACGGTTTTTAAAACCCGAAAACCGACATTTCGGTTTCGGTTTTGATTTTACCCAAAAACCGAACCGAACCGAACCGTGCACACCCCTACTTTTCACCCTAACAATTATAACTACTTGAGTCAGACAATATATTTAAATAATTTAAATAAAATAGTAAATAACTATCAATCAATCGTACCCAGTAAATCCCACAAATATCAAAGCTATTGGTAGGGTCTGGGGAGGGTGAGATGTAGGCACACCTTACCTCTACCCCTAGGGATAGAGAGACTGTTTCCAAAGAGACCCTCGACACCAACGACATATAGTAGAAAAACGAGAAACTACACATATCTTTAAAAAGTGCAATACAAAATAACAAAAGAAATGGTGGATAGGTAACATATATGAAAAACACAATCAATGCAAAATCCGCCTAGACCATAAAGAAACGATGAACATCTGCCCCAATGCTCAGACCTAATGAATCTACTCCTAAAAGTCCTTAACCTTAATCCTACATCTCCATAGACCCCTATCCGGACCATGTACTTAGAGAGGTGTATAAGAGTAAATAACTATAAAATGATATTTTTGAATAATTGAATCCCGAAGTCACTCTCAATCAACCTAAAATACTACAAACTAGTCATCCTCGTTAACTCTCAATCAACCTAAAATACTACAAACTAGTCATCCTCGTTAATAAATGACTGCAGCCAACACGGTTGACTATTCAAGTCTTTCCCATTCCTTTACTTCTTACAAGTCTTTTGACTATATATGCATCTCTTATTTGGTCTGTGCAGTTTAAGTGTTATTGCAAAGACTAATCTTGATTTACATTGAATGATGGGTCGAAAAACTGGGAAAATACTTTCAGTCATATGCATAATCATTTCAGTAATATCAGCTCAGGATGATGATGGTAAGTTTCGTTCTTCTACTATTGTTGGGTTTACATATTTTTTGCTACACATGAATGAAAATCTTGTTATACTCGTATCTCTTAGTTGTATTTCTTCGGGCTCTCAAGGATGATTGGAAGAACACACCACCCAGCTGGGATCATAGTTCCGATTCGTGTGATGGCAGTTGGGATGGCATCAGCTGCACAAACGGTCGTGTGACCAGAATGTGAGTCTTTTGATCGATTTGCGACGTTTACATTTACAAGAAAGTGTTTTAGTTGCAAAAGCGCGATTATGTTAATGTTATATAACATTTCAGCACCTTGGCAAGCATGCAATTGATGGGTGAGCTCTCTGGACACATCTGGCAGTTTACCGAATTGCAGATTCTGTAAGTCCTAACTTGTTTATTTATGGTAGTTTTGATGGTTTACTTCTAGGAAATCTTTAAGAATTGTCTTGGTATGTAGAGATCTGTCGTTCAATAAAGAATTGGTCGGTTCACTTCCTCCGGAAGTCCAAAATTTGAAGAAACTAACAGAATTGTAAGTAATTTCACTAGTCAGTTTCGAGACACCATTGGATGCACTTTGTTACGTACTTATATTGTATTTTCAGAACTCTGGTTGGATGCGGTTTCACTGGTCATATTCCAGATGCCATTGGATACCTTGAAAGTCTTACCTCTTTGTAAGAAATTTCCTCTATACATTATTAATTAACCCAAGACCCACATGCCAAATAATTGAATTGAGGGAGTGTGGTTGTGTTTTATTTCCATTATGCAAAAAAAAAAAAAAAAAAAAATATGGATAGTCATAAAATGAAGTTTAAATGAATGAAGAGGGTTATCCTAATTCTCCTTCATTCAGAAACTGATATTATTATAGTAATAACATATATTTTGAAATCTAATAAATGAAGGAAAAATTACAAGTTTTGTCCTTTATCTTTAGGGTACTTTACAGGCGGTGTCCTTTTTTTCAAAACTTTACAGGCGGTGTCCTTTATAGGGAATTTTGTTGCAAGTTTTGTCCTTTGAGCCTAACCTAGTTAGATTTTTTTGTTAAATCTGATTACCCAAGGGTATTTTAGTCTTTTTACTTCTTTATTATTATTATTATTGTTATTATTATTATTATTAGATTATATATCAAAACTCCCTTCCCCTCTCTCTCTCTAGAAGTCTCTGCCTCTCTCTCTACAACTCTCTGCCCCTCTCTCTACCACACTCTCTCACCACCATCCATCCACCGGTTCACCACCATGGCAACCACCGCTTCCCACCGCCCCCCACCCAGACCCCTAGACCTCGAAATCACCATCGTCTCCGCCAAACACCTGAAAAACGTCAACTGGCGAAACGAATATCTCACCCCTTACGTCATCTTCTGGCTGGACCCTAATAGCACCTGTCAGAGCAACTAGATCTCCGGTTACAACCACCGCCCAACTTCGGCTCGGCTCCTTCTCCACTTCGATCTCAGTTCCATTCTTAGATATGTGAGTTTTGTGATTTGTTGATTCACCATGAACAGATAGGGTTTTGTGTTGATTTCACCAGTGGGAGAGAAATGTGAGAAGAGACAGAAGGGTTTAGGTGCGGAAGTCGGTAGGGGGTTTCAGGTTTGGCGGGGGGTTTCAGGTGCGACGGGGGTTTCCGATGGGAAGTCGGCAGGGGTTTCAGGTGGGAGGTTGTGGCGAGGGTTTGGTGGTGGGTTGGTTGGTAGTTACTCATGGTGGTGGTGGGGTTCAGTGATTGAAAGCTTGACTGTTGGTGATGGAAGGAGTAGAATGAGGAAGAATGCCATGGAGTTCAAGGAAAATGTGGAAATCACAACAGCACCTAATGGCTCGTCTTCTTTAAATATTGAAGAACTTGTTAATTGATGTTTAGTGGTCAGGTTTGCGATTTCATTTAATTACTCATCATAATGTACAGATTGTTCAATGATTTTGTTTCGAATCAGAATTGTTCTTAATAGAGGTGGGTTACGGCTGTGATAGAGATAGAGAGTGGTGGTGATGGTAGTAATGGTAGTGGTGGTGGATGATCAGATATCTGGTTAGAGAATTTTGTGATGGTGAAGACGGTGGTGGCGGCGACGGCATATGGTGGTGTTGGTGAAGACGGTGGTGGTAGGTGAAGGGAGAGAGAGGGGGAGGGAGGAGAGATAAATATCTATTGCTATACATATATATATATATATAATATATTTTTTTTGAAATATTTTTTAAAGAATAAATTACAAGTTTTGTCCTTTAAATAAGTAAAAAGACTAAAATACCCTTGGGTAATCAGATTTAACAAAAAAATCTAACTAGGTTAGGCTCAAAGGACAAAACTTGCAACAAAATTCCCTATAAAGGACACCGCCTGTAAAGTTTTGAAAAAAAGGACACCGCCTGTAAAGTACCCTAAAGATAAAGGACAAAACTTGTAATTTTTCCATAAATGAATGGGACAAAATATATTTTGGATGAACTCAAACTGATCTTTACATAGTGGCGTGCCCAAGTGGTGGCTTGGGTGGGTCCGCCACTGTCTGTATAGAATGACATATGCTAACCCCTCGTTCGCACCCCGAGAAAATAATACATGGGTTCGTCATTATGTGTAAAGAATGACATATGCTGACAGGCTGAATATTTGCGACCAGAAAAAAGGGTTGCAATTTTTGCAACGGATTTGCAACCGAAATCACAATTATTGTTTCAAAAGCTGATTTTTAAGCCTTAACGATAGAAAACTTACATAAGAATGGCAGGTAAACTGTTGCAAATCATTTGCAATATATAGTTGAAGCGGCCTCTAAATTTAGTCTCAATAAAACCAATTTAAATCAATGGCTAGTAGTGAGTTTTAAAGTATATTGACTTGACAATGGGTATTGCATAGATCACTGAACTCAAACAGCTTCACGGGATCGATTCCAGCTTCAATTGGCAAGCTTAAAAATCTTGATTGGTTAGATCTCACTGGTAACAAGCTCACAGGGAGTATACCGATTTCTAGCGAGAGTACACCTGGTCTTGATATGTTAACTAGTGCCAAGCACTTGTATGTTTATAATGTCTGTTTTCTTTCCCCTTAGTCCAGTTTATAAAACAGAAGGTCACTTATGTTTTTATTGTTTTCGATCAGTCACTTAGGAGACAACCAGCTTTCTGGTGATATCCCACCTGGGCTCTTCAACTCCAACATGACACTGATTCATCTGTACGTTTCATTCGATCCAATATATCAACGAGTAATACAAGAATAAAGCATATGCGATAACTAGATAACTTGACATGAACTTTTACGCGATCTATCAGGTTGTTAGATAACAACAAGCTTAGGGGCACTATTCCTTCCACTCTTGGACTTGTCACGTCTCTTCAAGTTGTGTGAGTATCGCTTTACTAACTTTTAACTTCAGATTCGCTATTTGATCTGCATTTTACGTGGAAACTGATCGAATGTCTTGTTTTGATCTGAATCAGACGAATTGATAGGAACTCTTTGAGTGGCAGTGTCCCGCCAAGCATCAACAATCTTGTCAATACTAGCAGAATGTAAATTCCACAACCTCAAACACAAAGTTTTGGGTTTTTTTATATTGAATATATAAGAGGTTTGATAATTTGAGTTTCATAGGTACTTGTCAAACAATCAACTGACCGGCCGTATACCCAATCTTACAGGCATGAACCTCCTAAACTATGTGTAAGTAAGAAGACATTGTAGCATCATTTGTTCAAAAGAAAAGGTCTTAACGAGCTCATTTTCTTCTGTATTAATTACCACACATTTGCAGAGATTTAAGCAACAATACTTTTGATCCGTCACCAGCACCGTCATGGTTTTCAACTCTACTGGATCTGAGAACCATGTAAGTAAACCTATTCGGATTAAAAAGCTAGTCTATATATCTCACCCCAAATGGATGACTTATTTATGCTCAAATGTTATCCGCGCAGTAAGATGCACAACACTAACCTTAAAGGAGAACTACCGTCTGCCTTGTTCCGCATTCCTCAGTTACAGACTGTGTTAGTATATGATCAATTTGTTGAATGTTTAAAAAAGTTTCTACATGCTAATATCACATTAACTCCAAACGATGGTTTTGACTTTTGACAGTGATTTAAGTTACAACAGGATAAAAGGCTCTTTGGATATTACATCAAATCCTAGCACACAACTTCAACTTGTCGATCTTCAACATAACCAAATTTCGGCCTTTATCCAACAAGATGGATATGAAGACAGTATTCATTTAATGTAGGTTTTGTAACTACATTCCATTTGCATCTGTCTTTTATAAAAGTGGCAAAATGAGTGAGCAGGATAACAATTTGGTTTTGCTAATGGGCGGAGGTTGGATGGGTTAAATAGGTTTTCTTCTAAATTTTGGTTCCTTTTTATAAATGTTAACAATTGTGTATTGGGAACGAAAAATAATTAAAACTAAAATTCAAAATGCATCTCATTTGTTGTTTATGTGACTAAAACATATAAAATTTACGAATGCAGACTTGCCGATAATTTAATATGTAGAGAATCTGGTGTGATGGACCGATATTGTTCCACTCACACAAATACTACTACATATTCGACGCCATGGGAAAACTGTGGACCTGCTTCATGTATTTCTAACCAGGTTTTGAGTCCAAACTGTCACTGTGCATATCCATACAAGGGGTCAATTGTCTTCAAAGCTCCTTCCTTCTCTTCACTAGAAAACTCCACCATTTACCTCTCCCTTCATGATTCATTGATGACATTATTTCGGAACCTTAGTCTCCCTGTAGATTCAGTGTCATTAAAGAATCCTAGGAGAAATGTGGATGATTATCTTGTGATTGATCTTGAATTTTTCCCATATGGAGAACAAAGATTCAATAGGACAGGGATTCTTGGACTCTGGTTCGCCCTTAGCCCTCAAAAATTCAATCCTCCAGAGGGGTTTAACATCTACTTTTTCATTCCTGAAAGCTATGACTTCTTGGCAGGTAATGTCTTTCTTAATTTATGTTATCATTTTAATTAAACTCGTACAATCACTGATTTGTATTCGTGTATCAGGTACCAAACACAAGTCATCCAACATTGGAATTATCGTGGGATCTGTGGTTGGTGGTTGTGTGCTTGGGGCATCTGTAGTTCTTGTAGGAATGTATTTTTTTCGTCAGAAAAAAGGAGCTGAAAGTACCCCCCAACAGGCCCAACCCTTTGGTAAATACTGTCATAAACACGCGGGCTACAACAAATTTACAAATTATATACATGTCTCCTAACCACATATAAAAGTCTCCAGCTTATTGTTGTTAAGTTATTAACACTTGAAATCATATAAAAACTTCATATTTAGATACGTAAAAATATTTAAAAGATTTATAATTGTATACATACGTTATTTTTTATATCATTAATCCCAATTCCAAAGGTAATCTTGTCCTCAAACCAATTATATACATATTTCTGGGGGATAAATACTTGCAGCACTCTGGGATCCAACCAGCGGGAGTGGTGGTGTTCCTCAGTTAAAAGGAGCAAGGTCCTTCACCTTTGAAGAACTTCAGAAATACACAAGCAACTTTTCGGAGATTAACAACATAGGAAGAGGAGGATATGGGATGGTTAGTGTTGGTATACATTGTAAACAGCGATTAACAACATAGCACAACTTCATGCATTAATGATCAAACAATACTGTGTAGGTATATAAAGGAAGTCTTCCGAACGGGCAGCTGATTGCAATCAAAAGAGCTCAAGAAGGATCTTCACAGGGTGGGCTCCAGTTTAAGAATGAGATCGAACTTCTTTCAAGAGTTCATCACAAGAATGTGGTGGGCCTCATCGGATTTTGTTTCGATAAGGGTGAACAAATGCTGGTTTATGAGTATATCGTGAATGGTACACTCAAGGATAGTCTTTCCGGTACTCATATTTGAACTCCTTTCTTCTAGTCATGTTTGTGTAATTGGCACCTTAAATGACTTTTTATGGTACACTCAAGGATAGTCTTTCTGGTACTCATATTTCAGTCTAAATTAGTTCAAAACGTTTATATTTGCAGGGAGATCGGGCATTAGGTTGGACTGGATTCGGAGGCTTAATATTTCACTTGGAGCAGCAAGAGGCTTGCAATATTTACATGATCATGCGGATCCCCCAATCATACATAGAGACGTTAAAACAACTAACATCTTACTAGACGAGCGACTAGTTGCAAAAGTTGCTGATTTCGGTCTATCCAAGCAATTCAGCGACGCTGATAGAACTTATGTAACCACTCAAGTCAAGGGGACCATGGTCAGTAAATCTTCTTTACAATGAGTGCTCATTTTATTATCATATCGCCACACCTGCATAAGTGTATAGTTTCAACATAGTATATGAATCAAAACACAATTATTGCACATGTTGGATAATGAGTCAAAATGTGATGATTGAGGGTGGAATTGGTTGTATGCATTACATAATAACCCCACTCGCTAATTTAAGTTATTTTTCTAATTTACAAGTTAGAAAATGTATGTAATATGACTCTACTCATGCATATATAAATGGTGTAAATTGCACCCTAGCTTTACTGATTTGTGAGAATATTGATGGATGCAGGGTTACATGGATCCCGAGTACTACATGACTCAACAATTGACTGAGAAGAGTGACACTTATAGCTTTGGAGTTGTGATGTTGGAGATAATAACAGCAAGAAACCCAATCGAGAAAGGCAGGTACATTGTGAGGGAAGTTAAAGAAGCAATGAATAAGAATAAAGAACTATACGACTTAAAAGAGGTCCTTGACCCAACTATTGGTTTTAGTAGCCAACTCAATGGTTTGGAGAAGTTCGTGGATTTGGCTCTTAGGTGTGTTGAGGATACGGGAAATCAAAGACCAACTATGAGTGAAGTCGTGAAAGAGCTAGAGGGCATTATGGAATTGATAGGGCTTAACCCACACATTGAATCATCATCGTCAACTTCAGCAAGTTATTATGAAGGAACAAGTAAAGATTACAACTATCCTTATAGTAGTGATAGCCTTTTATCATATAGCAAAGGTTCATTACCTTCAAAGTTGTATCCAGAATAGCATTCTTTATTTTGCAAAGAAGTGGTTAGAACGCGTGCGCATATTTAAGTGGCACAAATAAGTTAAAAAGCGTAAAAGCATGCAATTCGTGTATTTATTAATTAATGAATATTAAATAAATAGCAGATGTAGAATTGTAAATAATTTTATTTCTTTCTCACCACTTTTAATTTCATTATCTTTGATTGTCTCTGTCTATTCCCGTGAAGGTGGAGACACGAATTTTGTTTTACAGGAATAGTGATTCTAATACCATCTTACCCCAAGACTAGGTTAGTATTGCTAAAATCTTTTTGACTACACTCATAAATGAAAATCTAGAAAAACAAAAAGAGATAATAAGGGATTGTTGTAAAACAACGGTCTATTAGCAACATGAGAACAAGACTATAGAGGTCAGGTAGAAAAAGAGAACATGGAGAATGTGAATTCTTATTCATTGAGTTGTAACATGCAACACAAAGAACCTCTATATATAGTGTTCTTACAATAATACAAAGGATACGAAGAGACGGGAGTTAGAATGTGGATAGTCACCATAATATAGTTTATTTATAACACTCCCCCTTGACTATCCACGTGATAAAAGAAAACAATGTATTATACGCATGGTGGTGCTGCCTCGTTAAAAACCTTGCTAGGAAAACCCAGTGGGATAAAACCTCAGCTAAGGGAAAAATAGTGCAGCGCGTATTTTCTCCTCCTGATACTATTGAATTAGGTATGTTGCCTCATTAAAAACCTTACTAAGAAAACCCATTGGGATAAAACTTAGTTAAAGGAAAAAGAGTGCAACTTTTATAATGCTCCCCCTCATTTTTACATGTATCCTATAAATGACTCGTGTCCGGCTTCTTTGAAAGTTGCTCAAAACTTTGTAATCCATTGATGTGCAGCTTGGTATGTTGCTTGATCCATTAATGTGAAATCCTTCAATGAGCATTGGTGTATGATCTTCATGTGAAACTTTAATTGCCTCCACTTGTAAGTAGATACCGTAAGATCCATGAATATGTTTCGTTACATTCCCTGTACTTACAAAACTAACCAAACTTGTTGATGGGTTAGTAAAATATGAATCCATATCTTTTGTACCTTAAGGGTATAAAAATATATGTTTTACCCGTTACATTATCTCCTCGCTATACACAAGTTATATCTTGTCAATAAATTTCATGACATGTGTCCGTGTATACATACTAGCAAGATATACAATTTGTATTTAACTATGGTACTTCTGGATCAATGATCTTTGCTTATCTGATAGAAGATGATAAGAGTCATTTTCTATACCAACTACTTGGACATCATAAAATGTACGTATACCATAAGCTTTGTACTGATTTTACTAACTAAAAGTCGTGACATAACTCCAAGGAGACATCACAATATTAAGGGCAATAATTATAGCCAAAATACCCCCTAAAACATGAAGTTCTGCCTCGTTGTAAGTATTTTAACCCCGATCTCTAGTTCGTTACCTTACCCGATTGATCTAGGGCTCCGTAACGCATGTCAAGGCTCTGCCTGACTCAGTTCGTTGGGGTTCTGTCTCGTGTTGTATGGCTAATGTGCATTGGGTTATCTTACTAACACTTGTGCATTGTATGTTTTTACTAGAAACTCAAGATCTTAATCCAGAAATATTACCAGGAAAGCCCGTAAAAACACCTAAGTCTACAAAGTGAGTTCATTCTCTTTTCTCACCGTTTGTGAGCTATTATTTCAAATGTTTTTCCAAAACCCTAAATGTTTATCAGTTAAAATTACAGTGATTAAGTCTTTGTATTCTACAATTGCTGCCGGTATTATGGGGTTTTGTATACACTACTTGATAAGCGTCACCATTGGACAATGGGTTAGCCAATGTGTGATATGACCATAGTCACAGACCCGGTCGAGTGACAAGTACAGAATGAGTATATTGGTAGATATAAATGTTGTAATCGCCCTTAATACTGTAATGTTATAACAACTAATGTTTTTATAAATTGGAATGTACTCGCCAGTATTTCTTGCTGATAAAATTTTTTTAAAACGCGTTTCAGGTAACATAATGTGAAAGCTATTAGAAGCCAGCTATGGAGCACTGAATGTTTAAAGAAGTGGCTATAAAAGTTACATAAATAAAAGTTTATGTTTTCAGCAACTAGGGTTTTATCCCTACAAATGTATTATGAATGAAACATGGGTTTTTACCCCATTTATTTATTAAAAAAGTTTGGTGTTTTGAAACTATGAAATTATTTCCTAACTACGATCCTGATGAAAATTTTCTGCTGCATATTTAATAAACACCGATACCATCTGACTAGTTCACGGCTCCCGCTCCCAGGGTGGGGTCAGGGGTTGTGTCACCAAGATAATAAAAGAAGACATTTTTGATAGAAATAAGAAGCTCATCATCTCATCGCTATGGATGTTTGCTCATCAACAGTTGCCATTTTTATCAACAATGAGCTTCTATATGAAGGAATCACCAATTCCCTCCACCTTACATGATGCTTCCAAACACCTCAAGTCACTTGAAGTTGTATCTTGAATGGGTTAAGACAATTTGTGATAATATGGAGGTGTCAGGTAGCATTCTATCTAATTATGTAAACTTCAGATCACCATTATGGCGGTCAAAGAATGCAGCTACTAATGGTATAGTGAGCATTTGGGAGCAAGCCACGATCATTAAGGTGTTTAAATACAAAACTGTTTGGTTGACTAATGGAAGCCATTTTTACCGGATTCAATCTGATAAAAAGTGTTTTCTACTGCTTGTATACTGGTGTATTAGATTAGAAGCTCATGAGCACAATGATTCGAGGCTGTAAAGTGAAAGGTGTGGGTAGTTTTGTAAATGTGGATAGGGTATCTAAAGGTGTTTTTGGTGCAAGAGCTTTGGTTGGTAAATCGATTAAGGAGATAAACAGCTGTAGCATGAGCTTCGGGCTAAAAAGATTTTTGGACTTTGAGTTGTAAACATGTAATACAAAGAACCTCTATATATAGTGTTCTTACAATAATACAAAGGATAGGAAGAGACGGGAGTTAGAATGTGGATAGTCACCATAATATAGTTTATTTATAACACTCCCCCTTGACTATCCACGTGATAAAAGAAAACAATGTATTATACGCATGGTGGTGCTGCCTTGTTAAAAACCTTGCTAGGAAAACCAGTGGAACAAAACCTCAGCTAAGGGAAAAAGAGTGCAGCGCGTATTTTCTCCTCCTGATACTTTTGAATAAGGTATGTTGCCTCATTAAAAACCTTACTAAGAAAACCCATTGGGTTAAAACTTAGTTAAGGGAAAAAGAGTGCAACTTGTATAATGCTCCCCCTTATTTTTACATGTATCCTATAAATGACTCGTGTCCGACTTCTTTGAAAGTTGCTCAAAACTTTGTAATCCATTGATGTGCAACTTGGTATGTTGCTTGATCTATTAATGTGAAATCCTTCAATGAGCATTGATGTATGATCTTCATGTGAAACTTTAATTGCCTCCACTTGTAAGTAGATACCGTAAGATCCATGAATATGTTTTGTTACATTCCCTGTATTTACAAAACTAACAAAACTTGTTGATGGGTTAGTAAAATATGAATCCATATCTTTTGTAACTTAAGGGTATAAAAATATATGTTTTACCCGTTACATTATCTCCTCGCTATACACAAGTTATATCTTGTCAATGAATTTCATGACATGTGTCCGTGTATACATACTAGCAAGATATACAATTTGTATTTAACTATGGTACTTCTGGACCAATGACTTTGCTTATTTGATAGAAGATGATAAGAGTCATTTTCTATACCAACTACTTGGACATCATAAAATGTACGTATACCATAAGCTTTGTGCGTATGAAAATGTCCACCATCTTCTAGATGTATTATGGTTGATGGATAATAATAATACAAATGCTTGTTCTACATGAATGAATGAACTTGATCGGATGTGCCAAGTAATATGGACTTTAAATGGTTTGAACTTTATACTTTAGATGGGCCAAAGAACTTAAACTTCAACACAATGTCATTGGGCCGCCAGATTAACCAGTCACATGGGCTGAGAACATCAATGGTTTTGACTAAAAATGAACCACCAAATATCAATTCATATAACCCGATCACGTGCAACAGACTTTGATTGGTCCGACACTACTTAAGACGCATGCCAATTTCCTGAGTTTATTGACGACACATACAATGCACACTTAAACGGAATTTATTGGACCTCACTATTAACCAATCATATGTGCTGACAAAACACCCATCACATGCAAATAGACTGGATCGATAATCACATTTAATGAGCCGACAACATCACATGAAATCACATGCACAACTGACACTCTTTAATATTGGCCCAAGACTCACATGATCACTTTAATGAACCGATTATTTAATTCACATCACAAGATCTCTTATCCCAATACACTGACAACCTCGTTTTACGTATCACATAACACGAAGCACTTTCAAACAATGTTCATGTTTCAAACAGTCAACCACTCTCAAACGGTCACACCTTCAAACAATCACTCCCTCAAACTGTCACACTCTCAAACTGTCACACCCTCAAACTGTCACACTCTCAAACGGTATGGTGTCAGTTTCAAACGGGAAGGGTCATTTTCAAACAGGAAGGTGTCAGATTCAAACAAGAGGGATCATTTTCAAACGGGAAGGACCTATGACATCAGCAATTTATCGAACACTTTCAAACGGTCAGGCAGTTTTCTATCAGTTTTAGATCGAATTTCAGACTGAAACTTTTAAGGCTTTGTTAATTGTCAAATCCGAACATAGTGTGAAAATTTGAGCCGATTTTAACCGTAAAATTTCTAACTTTTTGAAAAAGAATGGTGTAGAAATAGAATTTCAAGCTGAATATGGCAAGAACTCTTCCTCCTGTGCTCTGATACCACTTGTAGGATCGTGTTTCGACCCGAACGAGTCGTTCAGAAGAGCTCTCGTACGTTTCAGAGGTGGAAACTAAGAAACGAACTTTAAAACAGCTTGAAATACACTTTAAATCTCTTGTATATTCAATTAACAATGTTTACAATCAGAGAATAAACCGGCAGCACCTCGGTATCAAATCTTGAATCGTTACAATTGATGAAAGTTTGAAGGCTATTTATAGGACAAGACCCTCCCGTTTGAAGGTGACATAATGTAACAACCCTCATCAAATGGCCTACTTATTTTATTATTTTATCCAAAAGGAAACTCTAATTGAGACACCCAAGTGATACTGCACAAACCCTAAAATTTTCAGAACAATCAGAATCAGGATCAGGGCCCCTAAAACTCAGGGGGGATATTCCCTACTCGACGATTATCTAAATTGTGTGTTGTCGAAATTGAAATTTAACAATCTGTCAACTCAGCAGGCCTAGTCTCACACGTGGTCACCCTATAGTGCTTTGGTGTCCCTTACGGACCGTAACATTGGTAGTCTTACGGTCCGTAAGCATGTCAAAATTCGTGTATAAATAGCAGGCATTGGCACTTGATTCTGGGCGATTGAACGACGATAAAACTCACTTCGTACGTTGAGATATCGTCCAAATACTACCGAAATACACACGAATCACTAATTAGTATAGCGGGGTGCTGTCGCAATCAGGGTAATAACTCGATCGCTATTACGATTCAACGTCCGATCGATTATAACTATCCAACGATTGTTTAAGTGCCGCTCAAATTGAGTTTATACTTTGTTATTCATCGTGATTTCGACTTGAATGTTTGAGTACTGTTCGAACTCGGACTATACTCTGTCATTCGTTGTGAATCCGCTGAATTGTTAAGTATTGCACTTGTAAATCGTTGTGAGGGTTTAATCTCGTGAATTGTCGTAACTGCTGTATTAGTTACTTACCTAGTTCGTGTACACTAGGTTACAAGGCTAAATCAATAGGCTAATCTCTGCCTGTATAAATCTACAATATATCAAGGCTTATCTATAGACTAAACTTTGGTCGTATGAATCTGTATGATTATAAGTGAGTCATTCTCTTTTTATCAAATTACTTTTGAAATCATGTTTATTTTCAAAGGTTATAATTACAGTGATTAAGTTTATGTAATCACCAAATTACAGCCGGTATGTGGGGTATTGTGCACATTACTACTGTTGTTGTCACTTTAGGTGGGTGAACCTAAATTAGTGATATTCGTCATTCATTGGGGCAGCCAATGGTGATATGACCACAGTCACCGAAATGAGTCGAGTGACAAATACTGTGGGTAGTTGGTTTGATATCAGAAACATTGTAATCTCTCTTAATACTGTAAATTATAACAAACGGGTTGTTTTAATAAATAGAATGATTCACTCAGTATTTCCCGCTGACAAAACCTTTTTAAAACGCGTTTCAGGTAATTATAGTAGATTGAAGTAAAAAGATGGATTCGGCACTGAAAGGCATCAAGAAGTGGCTTATGTTATTAAATCAAATTAAGTAAGATTATTTTATGTAATCAAATTTATCATTATTAAAGCTACCATTTGTAAAACCTAGGTTTATCCCATTTATTTAAATAAAATCCGGTGTTTTCTAAACTCTGATATTTTTCCTAACTCACGGTCCTGATGAAATTTCCGCTGCAACGTTTTCAAATTAAAATAATCACCGGTACCACTGGGCTGTTCGCGGCACCCGATTCCGTCCAGGGTGGGTCGGGGGCCGTGACAGAAGGTGGTATCAGAGCCAAGCCACTGCTTTAAGCCTTTAGGTGTTGTGATAATAATACCTAAATTTATATAAAAGAGTTAGGAGATTGCTATTAACTGGTAGCACACAGGATAGCATTTAGACTTGAACTTAAGAAAAGATGCATTAGTATTAGCTTCACGATAAGCTAAGTACTTGTGTAAATAAAATATGATGGATTTTGGTGTGCCATAAGTAATATATTTGATAAAGTAACATCACGGGATAACTAAGTCCAGAATCACTAGTTGAGAGAATGATCAACAGTGACATGACCAAAAGCACTAGTTGAAAGAATGATCAACAGTGTTATGATTAGAATTACTAGTTGAAAGAATGATCAACAGTAATATGACCTGAGTCACTAGTTGAAAGAATGATCAACAGTAATATGACCTGAGTCACTAGTTGAAAGAATGATCAACAGTAATATGACCTGAGTCACTAGTTGAAAGAATGATTAATAGTAAATTGACACTGTCACAGGAATCGTCTAGTGGTCAATATAATAATAAGATATGTTATGGAAATACAAATTTCCTTAATTCTGAATAAAAGCCCTAATAAGATAGGCATTTTTTTTAAAAGATACTATTTATGGGAAATAGAAAATTTTCTCCGGCAAAACTGGGTATGATGTAGCAGACTCTCCAGTTTGTCCGGATATACTGAAGTTACCTCTCCGGCAAGAACCGGGTAAGAAGGTATATAATATGTCAGCAAGTGACAAGATTTCCCTAAATAGTATCATGATCTGATATCTGAATTATATTTGGAAATATGAATCTGTTAAATATATAGACTTTATAGAGGGTATATATATTACAGCATGTGAAATATATGATTATATAGATATGTATATCTATAAGAAATTCCAAAAGTTAATTTGGAATAAAACACAAGTATCTGTGTCTAGATTTCTTTATTAGGAATCTCTTTTCCAATATCAAACATTATTTCGTTTGATCATCTGTCTCGTAACCCGTGCAACAATATAAACAATGGGAACTCTTTAAGTTGGAATGCCATCAAAAGTATAAAGAATTTCCAATGCATTACCATAGATTATTAGCACAAGTAAGAAGTATATAAAGTTGTGATAATGTACAAGAAAACACATGAAAATTTAATTATAAGTCCACCGACGTCAAAGTATATCACACACAACTTACCAGGCAAGACCTTTGGGAAATATAAATTTGGCACGATGACTCTTATGTTTAAGGTATACTCTCGTTTAAGTTTACGTTCAGTTAATTATTATTAATAATTAATATTAGTTTTATTATTATTAATAATAAATTAATAACAGAAGTGTTAGTATTATTTTTAAGATACTAGGGTTATTATCAAGGGGCTAATATTGGGTAGCCTACCTTAGTTAGGCATGGACTGATCACCTATGCTTAAACAAGGCAGCACTAACCAATATCCAACCATGATAATAACTAGTTAAAATTTAAGTCATCATACTTATTTAATAAAATTTAAGTATATATATAAATATTTTTATATAAAAATATGTATACTTTGTACTGTAAGGAGATTCCTGTAGTTTCAGAATACCCAGATGTATTCCCAGAAAAGTTACCAGGATTACCACCCGATAGGGAAGTAGAATTTAGGATTTATTTAATTCCTGAAACTATACCAATAGCCAAGTCACCTTGTCGGTTAGCAACCACCAGAAATGTTAGAACTGAAAAACCAATTAGATAAATTACTAAGTAAAGGTTTCATACAACCTAGTTCATTCCCGTAGGGAGCACCAGTGTTGTTTGTTAAGAAAAAGGATGGTTCGATGAGAATGTGTATTGATTATAGAGAATTGAATAAGGTTACAATTAAGAATCGATACCCATTACCTAGGATTGATGATCTATTCGATCAACTTCAAGGAGCTAGATATTTTTCTAAGATAGATTTACGTTCCGGATATCACCAGTTGAAAGTACAAGAAGAAGACATACCTAAAACTGCTTTTAGAACTAGGTATGGTCATTACGAGTTTACAGTCATGCCCTTTAGGTTAACGAATGCACCTGCAGCATTCATGGACATGATGAATAGGATCTATAAACCGTATTTGGATAAATTTGTAATTGTCTTCATCGATGATATACTTATTTATTCCAAAAATCAAGAAGAACATTGTCAGCACTTGCATTCACTCTTAACTTTGTTAAGAAAAGAAAAGTTGTACGCTAAATTCTCAAAGTATGAATTTTGGTTACAAGAAGTACAATTCTTAGGACACATGGTGAATCACTAAGGTATTCATGTAGATCCTGCTAAGATCGAGGCAATTACTAATTGGAAGGTTCCACAACCCGTAATGGAAATTAGAAGTTTTATAGGTTTAGCTAGATATTATAGACGGTTTATTAAGGATTTTTCCAAAATAGCTGTACCATTAACTAAGCTAACCTATAAAGCAGTTAAGTTTGAATGGGGACCTAAACAAGAAGAAGCCTTTAGAATCTTAAAACATAAATTAACCAATGCTCCAATCTTAGCCTTACCAGAAGGAACAGAAGATTTTGAAGTATATTGTGATGCTTCAAATTTAGGATTAGGATGTGTGCTTATGCAACACAAGAAGGTAATTGCGTATGCATCAAGACAATTGAAAAAGCACGAAGAAAATTATACGACTCATGACTTAGAATTAGGAGCCGTAATTTTTGCCCTGAAAATTTGGAGACATTATCTGTACGGAAGTAAGTTTACTATCTATACAGATCATAAAAGTCTAAGATATATATTCGGGAAAAAAGAGTTAAACATGAGGCAAAGGAGATGGATGGAGATCCTAAGTAATTACGACTGTGATATTCAATATCATGAAGGAAAGGCAAATGTAGTTGCAGATACCTTAAGTCGTAAGTATCATGAGAAGCAACGACGAGTTCGTGCTCTTAGATTAAAGCTACAGATAGATTTAATGGAACAAATAAAGAATGTTCAGCAATCAAGGATGATGCTGAAGGGAAGAATAAAGGATTTAGAACAAAGTAGTGATGGAATCTGGAGATTCCATAAGAAACGAATTTGGGTACCTAAGCAGGGAGAATTAAGAAATCAAATTCTAGAAGAAGCTCATAAGTCTAGATATACCATTCATTCTGGTAACAATAAAAGTACCAAGATTTAAGAAATAACTTTTGGTGAATAGAAATAAAGAAGAATATAGCTAGATATGTTTCTAAGTATCTTACTTGTTCACAAGTTAAGGCAGAACATCAGAAACCTTCAGGTCTACTACAACAATTAGAAATATCTGTATGGAAATGGAAACTCATAACTATAGATTTTGTTACTAAGTTACCCAAAACCAGAAAAGGTAATAATGCGATTTGGGTAATTGTGGATCGATTAACCAAATCTGCTCATTTTCTACCTATAAAGGAAACCTTTAGCATGGAAAGGTTAGCAAAGTTGTATGTAGATGAAGTCATATCCCTACATGGAGTTACACTCTCCATTGTATCAGATCAAGATAGACGTTTCACTTCTCACTTTTGGACAAGTTTCCAGCAGGCAATGGGGACTCGATTAAATCTAAGCATTTCATATCATCCCCAAACAGACGGACAAAGTGAAAGGACAATCCAAACTTTAGAAGACATGCTCCGAGCACGTGTGATAGATTTTGGTGGAAATTGGAACGACCACTCACCTTTAAGTGAATTTCCCTATAACAATGATTATCGTTCAAGTAATTAAAACTGCCCTATTCGAGGCACTGTATGGAAGAAAGTGCAGAATTCCAGTTTGTTGGACAGAAATAGGAGAAAGTCAATTATCAGGTCCCGAGATAGTACAAGAAACTAACAACAAAATAACTCAGATCAAGGAAAGGTTGAAGACGGCTCGAGATTGTCAAAAGAGCTATGTCAACAATAGACTTAAGCCGTTAGAATTCTAAGTTGGAGAAAGAGTACTGTTAAAAGTTTCTTCTTGGAAAGGAGTTGTTCAATTCGGTAAGAAAGGAAAGCTAAGTCCAAGGTACGTAGGACCATTTCCAGTGATCCAACGTATAGGACCAGTTGCTTATCGTTTACAACTACCAGAAGAATTAGCTGGAGTACATGATGTATTTCATGTATCCAATCTCAAGAAACGTCTATCAGACGAATCTTTAGTAGTACCTCTTTAAGATATAGAGGTAAACGAAAGATTAAAATTTATAGATAAATTTCTTCAGATAGAAGACAGAAAAGTGAAGTAGCTCAAGCACAAACGATTAGTCCTAGTTAAAGTAAAGTGGGATTCAAAGAGAGGACTTGAATACACTTGGGAACTAGAATCAGAGATGAAGCAAAAGTATCCTCAATTATTCCAGTAAATCTCGAGGACGAGATTTTTATTAAGATGGGGAGAATGTAACAACCCTCATCAAATGGCCTACTTATTTTATTATTTTATCCAAAAGGAAACTCTAATTGAGACACCCAAGTGATACTGCACAAACCCTAAAATTTTCAGAACAATCAGAATCAGGATCAGGGCCCCTAAAACTCAGGGGGGATATTCCCTACTCGACGATTATCTAAATTGTGTGCTGTCGAAATTGAAATTTAATAATCTGTCAACTCAGCAGGCCTAGTCTCACACGTGGTCACCCTATAGTGCTTTGGTGTCCCTTACGGACCGTAACATTGTGAGTCTTACGGACCGTAAGCACCCTTACGGACCGTAACATTGGTAGTCTTACGGTCCGTAAGCATGTCAAAATTCGTGTATAAATAGCAGGCATTGGCACTTGATTCTGGGCGATTGAACGACGATAAAACTCACTTCGTACGCTGAGATATCGTCCAAATACTACCGAAACACACACGAATCACTTATTAGTATAGCGGGGTGCTGTCGCAATCAGGGTAATAACTCGATCGCTATTACGATTCAACGTCCGATCGATTATAACTATCCAACGATTGTTTAAGTGCCGCTCAAATTGAGTGTATACTTTGTTATTCATCGTGATTTTGACTTGAATGTTTGAGTACTGTTCGAACTCGGACTATACTCTGTCATTCGTT
>JARYGA010027454.1:0-15518 GCA_030545235.1 Helianthus tuberosus
AGCAACAACCGGGGGATCAATTTATGACTAGGCAGGATATAGAAAATATCATTGCTCAAGGGATAGCCAACGCTATTCCAGAAATAGTTGCTCAAGGGATAGCCAATGCTATTCCATCAATCGTTGCTGCTATTAAAAATCCAATCGAACCGCAACAAATAGTTCCTAGCAAACGTATTTCTGAAGATAACTTCAGTAATAGCATAAACGGAGGCAATGATCATGTTAATCATGATAATGAACCACGGCAAGCTCCGCTCCCTAAGAAAAGGAAAGCTGCAACGCCTGGTTGCACTTACAAAGAATTTCTTGCTTGTAAACCCACTGAGTTTGCAGGCAATGAAGGAGCGACTGCGGCACTGCGTTGGTTAGAGAAAACCGAGGCAGTAATTGCCATAAGTAAATGTGCTCAGGATGATCAAGTCATGTACGCGTCAAATCTTTTCAAAGAAGTGGCGCTAGAATGGTGGAATACGGTGTTACAAGCAAAAGGAAGAAGGATGGCGTATGCTATGAACTGGGAAGAATTTAAGAGCTTTGTAGAAAGAAAATTCTGTCCCGAGTATGAAAAGGAACAAATGACAAATAAGTTTCTAACCCATCGGATGGTGGATGTAGATTGTCGAGGGTATACTACGACATTCTTCGAATATGCTCGAGTGGTACCAACCCTGGCTTCACCAGAGCCGGTACTTATTTCTCGTTATATTTGGGGATTGATTTCCGAAATCCGTAATATCGTCAAGGCTGCGAAACCTCGCACAATTGATGATGCGGTAGATTTAGCTAATACTCTGACTGACGAACTAGTACGAACAAGAGAAGAAAATAGAAGGAAGGAAGTAGCCCAAAAGATTACTCAAGAATTCCATCCAGGTAACCATAACAATTTCAAGAGAAGAGGAAATGGGCAATCTACCACTAGTCCATTTTGCAATTTTTGCAAAAGGAAGCATTTTGGAAGATGCAAAGGATATTGCAATTTTTGCAAAATTTCGGGGCATCAAGAAGAAGACTGCAGGAGGAAGAAATTTTCAGTTTGCTACAACTGTGGAGAAGCTGGACATCTTAGGCCAGATTGTCCAAAACTGAACAAACCAACTGACAATAAAGCCAAACCTGCAGAAGGAGCAAAAAGGAATGTAAGAGCCTTCCAGCTGACTACTCAAGAAGCCGAGATGATTCCAGATGTGATAGCCGGTACGTTCTTAGTTCACAACGTTTACATAAAAGTATTATTTGACTCTGGTGCAAACCAAAGTTTTATAAATACTTCATTTTGCCAAACTTTTAACTTACCTTTAACCAGCATTAGGCAAATTTCTACAATAGAAACGGCAGATGGGAATTCAGTTAAAATAAATAAGGTTCTGCAAAACGTAGAAATAGAACTTTTAAGTCATAAATTTTCTGCAACCCTGTTATCTATGAAATTAGTTGAAATCAAGGTTGTGCTAAGAATGGATTGATTAGTAAAACAATTATGCTCGAATTATCTATGATAAGAATTCCATAGAAATTTGTGCACCATTGGAGAAGTAATAATGATTACAGGAGATAAGCCATGTAAACTCATAAAGTTCATATCAGTAATAAAAGTTGCTAATTATGAACGGAAGCAAGGAATAGTATACATGATTTCAGTAATCATCAATATTAAAAAAAAAAAATTTTTAAGGAAATTTCTGTAGTTTCAGAATACCCAGATGTATTCCCAGAAGAGTTAACAGGATTACCACCAGATAGGGAGAAAAAAAATTTAGGATTCATCTAATTCCAGGAATTTTACCGATAAGCCAAGGAACCTTATCGGTTAGCACCTACAGAAATATAAAAACTGAAAAAGCAATTAGATGAATTATTAAGTAAAGGTTTCATACAACCTAATTTATCCCCATATGGGGGGCATTAGTGTTGTTTATTAAGAAAAAGATGGTTCGATGAGAATGTGTATTGATTATAGGGAATTGAATAAGGTTACAATTAAGAATTGATAACCATTACCTAGAATTGATAATCTATTCGATCAATTCCAGGGAGATAGATATTTTTCTAAGATCGACTTACGTTCCTGATATCATCAATTGAAAGTACAAGAGGAAGTCATACCTAAAACTGCTTTCAGAACTAGGTATGGTCGTTACGAGTTTACAATCATGCCCTTCGGATTAACGAATGCACCTCCAGCATTCATGGACATGATGAATAGGATATGTAAACCATATTTGGATAAATTTGTAATTGTCTTCATCGACGATATACTTATTTATTCCAAAAGTCAGGAAGAACATTGTCAGCACTTGCATGCATTCTTAACTTTGTTAAGAAAAGAGAAGCTTTACGCCAATTTCTCGAAGTAAGAATTTGGGCTGCCAAAAGTGCAATTTCTAGGTCATATGGTGAATCATGAAGGTATTCACGTAAATTCTGCTAAGATAGCAGCAATTACCAAATGGAAAGTTCCGCAATCCGCAATGGAAATTAGAAGTTTTATAGGTTTAGTCGGATACTATATTAAGGATAACTATACCATTAACTAAGCTAACCTATAAAACAGTTAAGTTTGAATAGGGGCCTAAACAAGAAGAAGTCTTTAGGATCTTCAATCAGAAATTAACCAAACTGCTCCAATCTTAGCCTTATGAACTGAAGATTTTGAAGTATACGGTGATGCTTCAAAGCTAGGATTTGGATATGTGCTTATGCAACGCAAGAAGGTAATTGTGTATGCATCAAGGCAATTGAAAAAGCACGAAGAAAACTATACCACTCATGACTTAGAATTAGGAACCATAAATTTAGCCCTTAAGATTTAAGACATTATCTGTATGGAAGTAAGTTTACTGTCTATACGGATCATAAGAATTTAAGATATATAATTAGGAAAAAAGAATTAAACATGAGGCAAAGGAGATGGATGAAAATCCCAAGTGACTACGACTATGATATTCAGTATCACGAAGGAAAGGCTGAAGACAGCTAGAGAATAGTCAGAAAAGTTATATAGATAATAGACGAAAGCCGTTAGAGTTCGAGTTGGAAACAAAATGCTAATTGAAAGTATTTCCTTGGAAAGGAGTTGTGAAATTTGATAAGAAAGGAAAGCTAAATCCAAGGTACGTAGGATCATTTCCAGTGATTCAACGTATAGGACCAGTTGTTTATCATTTACCACTACCAGGAGAGTTAGCTGGAGTACATGATGTATTTCATGTATCCAATCTCAAGAAATATCTATTATATGAATCTTTGGTAGTACCTTTCCAAGATAGAAAGGTAAACGAGTAGTGTTAGTTAAAGGAAAGTAGGATTCAAAGATATGATCCTAATACATTTAGGAGTTAGAATCAGAAATGAAGCGAAAGTATCCTCAATTATTCCAGTAAATCTCGAGGACGAGATTTTTATTAAGGTGGGGAGAATGTAACAACTCTCATCAAAAGTCATATTTATTAAATTAATTTGACCAATAGGAAACCCTAATTTAGACACCCAAGTGATTCTGAACAAACCCTAAAATTTTCAGAACAATCAGAATCAGGATCAGGGCCCCTAAAACTCAGGGGGGGTATTTCCTAGTTAACGATTATCTACAAAATGTGCTGTCAAAATCGAATTAATGAAATTCATCGACTCAGCTAAGCTAGTCCCACACGTGGCCACCCTATGCTAATTTCAAGACCCTTACGGACCGTAAGGATTATTTGTTACGGTCCGTAAGCTAAGCCAAATTTGTGTATAAATAGCAGAGGTTGGCACTTGAAATTCTGCGTATGTTCGACGAAGAAATTCGTTCTATGCTCCGAGATAATCTCTGTTTATCACAATTAACACACACGGGTCACTAATCGACGCCGCAATCAGGGTATTAACTCGATCGCTATTACGATTCATTGTCCGATCGATCAATGTACTCAATGGATGTTTAAGTGCTGCCCACATTAGGGTGATGCTTTGTCATTAGTCGTTAATTCGATGGATGTTTAAGCATAGCACTTTGTCATTCGTTGTGAGGGTTGATCTTGTGAGTTATCGTAAATGATGTATTGAATTCTAACCCCGAATTGTGTGCCTGTTATTAAATTTAGGATAAAAGGCTAATCAGTAGGCTAAACTCTGCCCGTATAAATCTGCAATGTGAGTCATTCTCTTTTTATCAACTATTTTACAATACCTCAAATTATTTTCAAAGGTTATAATTACAGGGACTAAGTCATGGATATCTTGAATTACTGGTTAGTGGGGTATTGTGCACATTACCAATTTTCTTCCAGATAGGTTCATTGACCTACTCGGGATAATCACTGTTAGGTTCATTGACCTACAGGGATAATCATCACTATTTAGGTTCATTGATCTAATAGTGGTATGACCATCGTCACCATTGTGACTTGTCACCATTGTGACAGAGAGCCAGATAAAAATAAGATAGAAGCCATTGTAATCGCTCTTATGCTGTAATTAATAACTATGCATCATTATGCAAAATAGAATGATTCACTCAGTATTTCCCGCTGACAAAACCTTTTTCAAACATGTTTCAGGTGATCAATTATGATCCAGGAAAAGTGCCATATAACACTACAAGCTCAAAGAAGTGGCTCAGTATAAAATAAAGAAACATGTTTTGTAAAATAAAAGATTTCTTCGTGAAATCTCAAGATTGTAAATTACCGGGTTTTATCCCGCGTTGTGAAATAAAATAATCAGGAAATATTTCAGTCTTCAAAAGATCCTGATGTTAAACTTTCGCTGTTAAACTCAATTAATTAAATACCACGGGATTTCTGTCCCGCGACTCCTGAAACGGGTCAAACCGGGTCGGGGGCCGTGACATAAAATCTACGTACACTCATACTTAACACTGTCCTCGGATTGGGAAGGACACTTATGGATACGACTAGTCTAGTACATACAAAATGGGAAGCCCCCACTAAATATCGTAAAGGTTTGGGAATCAAGGATAATGGGTAATACATGGTTATGAAACGAACTTACGATTTCTGATACGAACTCATTAACTGAACAACCAACTGTGAACTCACTCAACTTTGTTGTTGACTCGTTGTTACATGCCTTGTAGGTCGTTAGGTACTTATGGAGCTTGCGCGAGGAGGAGGTCATTGTGGAATGGGGACTATTATGTCCCGTGCCTAATAAATAAACTTTAAGAACTTATGGAACTTATGTTTGGTTGTTAAACTTATGAATTATGAACTTAAGATTTGGACTTATGTTTTATGCTTCCGCTGTTAACCTAAAGTCGGTTACTTAACTCTTGGTCACCAATTGTATTGTGATTGGCTTTGTTAACTTAAATTACGTTGTTCAATATGATTGGTGGCTCGATCCTGGTCATGTCACGCCTCCAAGCGGTAACGCTCCGCATGGTGGATTTTGGGGGTGTGACAGATTGGTATCAGAGCCATTGGTTATAGAGAACTTGGTTTTAATAAGGGAAAAAGTTTTTTATTAAAACCAGACTATAACCTGTACAGTGCTCAACGATCCACAACGACGCTTCGCTCCACGTGCAAGACTCGACACTATAGGTGATACAATTCATGTTTATATTACCTACTTGTTAGATATATAGAACATTTTTTATGATATGCTTAGATAACATAGTATCTACTGCTTGAAAACTTTGTGTGATCACTCTCTTCTGTCATTCCACACTTGCGTAATGATACGACGCACTTCTCACTTGTGTTCTCCGTATGGTGAAGATCATGAGTGGACGAATCAGCCTCACACAGGCCCAGCTGGCGGCTTTGATCAAGGAACAAGTTACTGCAGCACTTGCAGCCGCTCAAGTAGGAGGCCAGCTTGCCCAGCCGCCTATGTGCACGTTCAAGACATTTATGGACTGTCGTCCTAGTACTTTCAGTGGCACTGAAGGGGCCGTCGGACTCCTCCACTGGTTCGAGAAGCTCGAATCGGTCTTCGAGATGTGTGAATGCCCTGAGGCTCGTAGGGTGAAGTATGCCACTGGTACTCTCGAAGGCGTTGCGTTGACTTGGTGGAACGCGCAAGTTCAAATGTTAGGGCTGGCAGCTGCTAATGCCACCCCATGGAACGACTTCAAGGAGCTGATCAAGCGAGAATACTGTAATCGTGATGACATCCACAAGTTGGAAGTGGAGTTCTTTAACCTGAAGATGACGGGGTCAGAGATAGAGGCGTATACGAAGCGATCCAACGAACTGGCAGTGTTATGTCCAACTATGGTGGATCCTCCCATCAAGCGCATTGAGCTGTACCTCAAAGGCTTAGTACCAGAGATACAAAGCCATGTGACTGCCGCTAACCTTGATACCATCCAGGATGTTACTCGTCTCGCTCATCGTCTCACAGACCAGGCAGTGGAACAGAACAGGCTGCCTAAGCGTATAAGTGCTACTGTTACTGCTACTTCTGCTATTCCCAGTGACAACAAACGAAAATGGGATAGAGCCAACAACAAGGGTTCGACTACAGTTCAGTCCCAGGCGCAGCAGCGAAAGATTGATGGCTACCAGAGCCCTGGTCAGCACTCTTCTGGTAGTCAAGGGCAGGGTGGATATCGAGGAAACCACCCAAAGTGCAACAAATGCAACAGACACCACAGTGGTCAGTGCAACAAGGGACGCTGTCAGAGGTGTCTCAAGATGGGTCATGAAGCCAAGGATTGCAGGAGCCCACGGCCTACAAATCAGAATCGTCAGCAGCAACAGCAAGCACCATAGAATCAGCAACAGCAACAGGGAAACAAGGGATGCTTTCAGTGTGGTGCTGAAGATCACTTCAAGAGACACCGCCCGCAGTTAAATCAGAATCAGAATCACAACCAAGGAAACGGGAACAATAATGGGGGCAACAATGGAGGAAACAATGATGGCAACGGTGCCAGGGGTCGAGTGTTCGTGATTGGTCAGGGTGACGCAAGGAATGATCCTAACGTAGTGATGGGTAAGTTCCTTCTCGACGACTTTTATGTTACTGTTTTATTTGATTTGGGTGCCGGTACCAGTTATGTGTCCCTAAAAGTTATTCGAATGCTTAAACGTACCCCAACACTTTTGAACACCAAGCACACAGTAGAGCTAGCAAACGGTAAAAGTCTCGAGCCCACGCACATAGTTAAGGGTTGTAACCTCATCTTAGCTGGTCAGACCTTCTCTATCGATCTTATTCCCATCGTACTGGGTAGTTTTGACGTCGTTATTGGGATGGATTGGCTATCTCATCATCAAGCGGAGATTGTTTGCAAGGAGAAAATCTTCCGCATTCCTCGTTCTGGTGAAGAACCTCTGGTGATTCAGGGCGATAAGAGTGGTGCTGTTATAGGCATTATCTCTTTCCTTAAGGCCCAGAAGTGTTTACGAAAGGGCCACACTGCCATTCTAGCACTCGTTACTGACACATCAACGGAAGAGAAGAAAATCGAAGACATCCCTATTGTACGCGATTTTCCTGAGGTATTTCCTGAGGAATTGCCTGGTCTTCCGCCTCATCGCCAAGTTGAATTTCAAATCGAGCTAGCTCCTGGAGCAGCACCAGTAGCTCGAGCACCTTATCGTCTAGCTCCATCAGAACTTGAAGAACTGTCCACGCAATTACAAGAACTCTTGGAAAAGGGTTTTATACGTCCTAGCTCTTCGCCCTGGGGAGCTCCAATGTTATTCGTAAAGAAGAAAGACGGTACCTTCAGAATGTGTATTGACTACCGCGAACTCAACAAGGTGACCGTGAAGAATCGTTATCCTCTTCCACGTATTGACGACTTGTTCGACCAGTTGCAAGGGTCGAGTTATTACTCTAAGATTGATTTGAGATCAGGATACCATCAACTGAGAGTCCGAGATGAGGACGTCTCCAAAACAACATTCAGAACTCGCTACGGCCATTACGAGTTTCTGGTTATGCCTTTCGGATTGACGAATGCACCAACGGTCTTCATGGATCTCATGAACCGAGTGTGCAAGCCTTACCTGGATAAGTTCGTTATTGTATTCATAGACGATATCCTGATCTATTCTAAGAGTCAAGAGGAACACGAGCAACATCTACGGCTTATGCTGGAACTTCTTCGAGCAGAGCAGTTGTATGCTAAATTTTCAAAATGTGACTTCTGGCTTCGCGAAGTCCACTTTCTAGGCCATGTGGTAAACAAGGATGGGATTCATGTTGATCCATCCAAGGTTGACTCAATCAAGAACTGGCCTGCACCCCGCACACCAACAGAAATCCACCAATTCTTGGGTTTGGCAGGATACTACAGAAGGTTTATCAAGGATTTCTCAAAGATTGTGCAACCTCTCACTTCACTGACTCAGAAGGGTGTCACCTATCGTTGGGGTGATGCACATGAGTCCGCATTTCAACACCTAAAAGATAGACTTTGTAGCGCACCTATCCTCTCATTGCCTGAAGGCACAGATGATTTTGTGGTTTACTGCGACGCTTCCATCCAAGGACTTGGTTGCGTATTGATGCAACGTGACAAGGTCATTGCCTACGCATCACGCCAACTTAAAGTTCACGAAAGGAACTACACTACGCATGACTTGGAGCTGGGAGCAGTTGTTTTCGCACTTAAGATATGGAGACATTACCTGTACAGTACCACGTGCACCATTTACACTGATCACAGGAGTCTCGAGCATGTCTTCAAGCAAAAGGAGTTAAACATGCGACAACGCCGATGGGTCGAGCTCTTGAATGATTACGAATGCGAGATCAAGTACCATCAGGGCAAAGCCAATGTGGTGGCCGACGTCCTCAGTCAAAAGGATACTATACCGAAGCGTGTACGTGCTTTACAACTTACCATCCAATCTAACCTTCCTGCTCAGATTCGCGATGCTCAGGTTGAAGCATTGAAAGCAGAGAACATCAGGGCTGAATCCCTACGAGGATTGAGGCAACGGCTGGAACAAAAGGAAGACGGCGCCTACTATGTTAACGGACGCATCTGGGTTCCACTTTATGGAAACTTACGCGAGCTTGTGATGGACGAAGCGCACAAGTCTCGTTATTCGGTACATCCTGGTTCGGATAAAATGTACCACGACCTCAAGACTACGTATTGGTGGCCTGGCATGAAAGCCCACATAGCAACCTACGTCAGTAAGTGCTTGACCTGTGCGAGAGTCAAGACTGAATATCAGAAACCATCAGGCCTACTTCAACAACCGGAGATCCCCAAATGGAAATGGGAGCAAATTTCCATGGATTTCGTTTCTGGTCTACCTAGATCTCAACGCGGAAACGATACCATTTGGGTGATCGTAGATCGACTGACCAAGTCTGCACATTTTCTGGCTAT
Source organism: Helianthus tuberosus (assembly GCA_030545235.1). Lineage (NCBI taxonomy): Eukaryota > Viridiplantae > Streptophyta > Magnoliopsida > Asterales > Asteraceae > Helianthus > Helianthus tuberosus. The sequence goes on from JARYGA010027454.1 coordinate 9,311, forward strand.
CAAAGAAACGGATAAGTTTTCTACTCTTGCAGACATTTACCTAAAGGAAGTGGTATCAAGGCACGGAGTGCCAACCTCCATCATTTCTGATCGTGACGCGCGTTTTACTTCTAAACTGTGGCAAGCAATGCACAAGTCTTTTGGCTCACGTTTAGATATGAGCACCGCTTATCACCCACAGACGGATGGGCAATCTGAACGCACCATCCAGACCCTTGAAGACATGCTTAGGGCATGCGTAATCGACTTTGGTAATGGCTGGGAAAAGCATCTTCCGTTAGTGGAGTTTTCATATAACAACAGCTACCACACCAGCATCCAAGCCGCTCCGTTCGAGGCATTGTACGGACGTAAATGCCGATCACCTCTCTGTTGGGCAGAAGTTGGTGACAGTCAAATCACTTGTGACAACCCGCACTAAACCAGGTATCCGTACAACTTAATTAATGATTAATTACTGCTTAATTACTGTGCTTGTTTGAAACTAGCTGATAAACTGCTACCTGCATACTGATACATGCACTTACTTGCATCACACTTTATTTGTTGTCACTACATTATTTACATGCTGAACCCTAGTGACAAACATGATGCACGAAAAGCACAGTAGCACTAAACGGATACACAATGAACATGCTGATATAACCAGCATCAGGCAGATACTGCCTCTAAGGCCTGTTAAGAGCCTCATATATTTTGGCTACACTGGTAGTGAGTGTAGGGATATAAGGGTTGTGGTACTGCGTCTCTAGGAATAAGATACACTGATTGGATGTGCCTAAAACGTACTTTAAATACAAAATTCTGCGCTTTATTATAGAACTCAGCATTTTAAATTGCTAATACAGTGCAAAAACACTTCAGAACGGTCCCGTATATTTTCCTAAGTACCGGGAATAATTTATGTTACAAAAATATATATAAAGAGTTTTTTTCGGCATAATTAAACATTTTAACGGAACGGTATTTAATCGTAAGAACCGGACATTACCCGGGACACTAAATTTTTGGCAGACACTTTGTTTTATTTTCTATGGCTAGTCATGATCCCCGTATGCCATAACACCCGCCAAAAATAAACCACTAACATATATCACATTACTTACACTTTAGTCACAATATTTACATAATACCCCCCCCCCCCCAACGAATTCTTTTCCCCAAGTGGGACCCCACATGTCATAACACCATACTTCCAATCTTCTTGCTTGATTTCAACTCTCTTGTATTAATTGATTTGCTTGTCTATCTAACTAAGATATGTGAGAATAAATGTATAAGTAAGGTCCATTATATTGTATGTCACTTCACAAGATTATACAACCCATTTTCACTCTCTCCTATCTCTTGATCGGCTGCCCACAACCGAGCACCCCATCACCACCCTAAACAACATCATCTCCTTCCTTTCATTGTCCATTCTAAGCCTAGAAATCATCCATGGAAGGTGCAACTTGAAGGGATTGCAAGGGTGCATTGTTCTTGCTTGATTCTACATCTTTTCTCATCATTTTGACACAAGATTCTTCCCTAGCTAGAGGCTAGTAGTAAGTTTCTTCATACTTGATCTCATCTTGTTCGAAAATTATGGCATTTAACATGTAGTATTGTTGTTTAAATCACTAGATTGCAAGAATATCAGAAAAATATGAAACATAAGTATGAACATAAAAATCTACGTAAAGGTTTACTTGTGTATGATTTATAAAGTGGAATCTCGTCGGGTTAAGGGTTGGATAACACATACTTGATATTTAAAAGTCGTTTTCTTGTTTAACCCGCTAATCGGACACTTATAACGCGATTTAATAACATCGAAATCACAAAACAGCATGCTGAGTCACTGTTTCAGCCGCCTTTAACAGGCTGTAAACGGACCTTAAAAACTCGAAAAACGGAATTTCAAAAGCCTAAATCGTGTCATTTCAAAAAACGAAGAAAATGGCGCTGGAATCGTATTTTTCTGATGTCGGTTACTATTTTAAAAATCTGTTTCCGTGACAGCAGCTAAGGCTGTTTGTTACTGCAGAAAATTGGGCTGTGTGTTTTCGATCACAACTTAAAACCTGAACCGAACCAGCCCCTGAAACTTTTATCAAAGATGAACACAGATGTATTTGTGACCCTCGAACTGGATTTTCGACAAACGGACTTACGAGGAATTTTTGGCGAATTATTCCGTAAACTGTGATCAGAATGTAACAAATCTGATCACAGTTCGGTAAACGATTTTCCATAAATTTTTGGTAATGAACGAGACCCCGAAATTTTTACACAATAATTTGTGGGTCGGTTATGACGTTCCACAAAAATTTGGGAATTTTTGGAATAAGTTAAGTAATTTATTTACACGTCCGAAAACAGTCCAGTTTTCACAAATTGAAACTGAAACGACAAGGGTAGTATTTTGCGTGTCAAAACGTAATGGTTAATTGTTGATGATCATGGGTTGATTTCAAAAAGAAAATGATGTGCGTATTAGCACGGACACTCCCGTTTTTAGGGGAAGTTCTGGCGAATTTTTCTAAAAATATCTAGACTTAGAAAAATTATTTTTCTATCGTGTATGTGAAACTTTATATCTCATAATTAAACCTCGCCTTGAGTTTTGACATAAAACTTTAAAGTGTTGGATAGGAGACTTGTAAATGTATTTTTTTTAATACGTTAAGTCACCAAATACATAATACCTGTACGAATACCCCATCCTTGGGAAGGAATCTATTTATACGTTAACCAAGAAATTTAAACACGAAATAGTTGTCTAACTATTTCCCCAAGAACATTAAGACCCTAAGCTAAGGCACGTCCGCTCGTCTAATAGATATTAGCACGTTGTAGGTTGTCGTGCTGCAGACTGAGTTGATTTGCTGTTATTCGAGGACGCATTACAGTGAGTTCATGTCCCCCTTTTCTCTAACTGTTTTCAGTTTTCTTAACTGCGGGGGTGAAATACATGTTACTTTGTTTACAAGTACTTTATACACGGTATGATTTACGTAAGGAGGTTTAGATCATGTGAATGGGTAGTTAGAACACCGAGGGACTCAGGCGGTAGATCTATCTGGGTGTAGCGAGCCCAGCTCTAGGCCAAACGGACCTCGCTGAGGCTAACCAAAACGGACCTGGAGTGACTTGGTTGCCCAACGCAAAAATCAGCTAGGGTTGTGTCTTCCTACTTGCATTTCACGACATGCTAATGGCCTTGCAAACCATTGGTGATTACAAGTCCTCTTACACTGCTACATACCAGGAAACTTTTATACTTACAAGTGTTTTATATACTCACTTACGCATGAACTCGCTCAACATTATGTTGATTTTTCCAACTTACATGTATTTCAGGGAACTAAGGATCTGGCCCGGTATGCTACGTTTTCCCGCTGTGTTAGAATTACAGGATCATCCATGTTTAGGGATTGCGACTTTTACCTGGACGAGTCGCAAGTCTTAAACAAATGTTATGTTATATTTTGGGGTTGTGTGTTAAGAACAAAGTTTTTATGTTGTAATTTCCGTTGCATGTGTCAACGTATTAAGACAATGTTGTGGTATTTTACTTAAATCAATGGATGATCTGCATGTTTTATTTTCATATAGCTTTGTTGTGATTAAGCTATGGTATTAAGAAGTCACACCAAATTAACCCACGCTTCCGCAAAGCCAGGGTGTGACAGCTTGGTATCAGAGCTCTGATCATAGTGAACTAGGATTCTTTCTCGAGTCTAGACTATGATCACTAGGGCTCTCACGAAAACATTTTTCTGCATACCACTTAAGTCCAGATCCAAAACTTTTTACAAACAAATGTTGAGCACATTTTATTAATTATAGGCTCAGCTTGGAGGGCTGAGGATCGGTCTGGAGGATCGAGGTGATCGAAGTAGTTGAGCACGTTGGTTTGTTATAGGATCGATCTGGAGGATCGAGGTTTGGTTTAAGTGAAGGATAGAGCAGTCTTGTAGACTGGATGAAATTGGCTAGTAAGACTAGGAGAAGTATGTGATACCTTACTTGGTGACTTATGTGATTAACTGATTATATGATTGATTATTATACGTATATGTGTTTGTGTTACAAACGTTATGCTTTCATCAAGTACTAGAAAGATGGGCACTACGAACCCCATGACCATAGTATCAGACGACATAGTTCAACGAAGCACGAGGTGTACATTTCTGATACTACCGGCACAGACAATGACGACTTTCAGCCCTTTGTGCACTGCCTGAAGTCGTAGCAGAGCCTACTGATGGCCATCTTGTTGGGAATTTGCCACTGGCAGTGATCCCTGCCCCTGTGCCCCTTGCCGCTTATCTCGTTGTTGATATGCCCCCGACGTTGTCTCTGAAGACGATGTCGAACTATTAAGAGGAGGACCCACTTGAGGGCAAGGCCCTATTGCTGCTGGCATTAGACTACTGCATGCGGACACTCCTGTAGGGGAAAACTCATTTCCCTATCCCAGACTCATTTGAGTCTCTGACATCCGCATCTTCGCACATACAGGGAATGCAGCATTACTTACACGACGCCGACCCTGATATGGCATTACCAGCTGCACCGGATCCCGCACACAGTTTTGAGTTTGATAGCGATATTGAGGACAATCCTGTTTTTCCGCCTGGTGTTGATCCAGACCATGACATTGAGTTCATGCACTTAGACCAGCCCTTGGGGAATCCTGTAACCCCTGTGATTGTTGATCTAGCCAATTTCGAGATGGAGTTTTTGATTCGGAGCTAGCCGTGGCCCCTGAGCCAGGCGTTGCTCCTGACCCCGCATTGAAGTATGACCCTGTTCATGCCAATGCACCGGCTGTTGCTCCTTGATTGATCATCTGCTTGGATGAGAGAAAATTTGGGGTAACTGTGCAAGACAATTTATTATTACGGGGGCCCACGTAATAACGATTTGTGGTGCACAGGAATCCTGGTGGACTCTGCAGGTCAAGCTGATGATAACCAATGCAGCAGGAAATAACTTAAACACAAAATGACCTAGGCGATGTAGCCTCGAGTTCATTCTATTACGAGCAACAAGCCAAATTGGCAAGCCTATGTGAAGGCTCAGAAATTTACTTCCCCACTTATACAGTGAGTATATTTGCGTGTGAAATGGGGTGATTACATGATGGCTTACGTTGCTATATATACCCCATAGACAATTGAAACATTGTCCAACCCGCTTCACACTATTTCGACAAAAAGGGAATGTCACCCAGACGTGACACAAGCACCGGTACGTTACTGAGGACAGAAGACGAGCTGCAAGAACGCATCTCACAGATAAATGCACGACATTGAAGCCCTCCACTCTAAGTACAACGATGGCATTACTGGAGATAACCCTCCAACTGGCTGCACCTATAAACAGTTCCTGAACTGCAAGCCTTTGAACTTTGTCGGAACCGGAGGCACCGTTGCATTGTTCGTTGGTCCAAAAAGACCGACTCCACTCTAAGAATGAGTAACTGTTCGCCCCAACAGAGTGTTACCTACATCTCAGGGATATTTCTAGATGGCACACTCTCTTAATGGAACCTCCAGGTTCAGACCCTTGGCACAGACGCTGCTTATACACTGAGCTGGGACGAGCTCAAGGAAACGATTGAGAAGAAATGTTGTTTTAGGACAGAAATTCAGAAACTTGACGTGGAGTCCTGAAATTTGAATGGACGAACCAGAGACTCCTGAACGTGTCCAGCGATCGCACGACTTGTCTAGGGTCGTCCCCTACTAAGTCATTGATGTAGTATGATATAGTGGTGTACTTGTAAGCTTTACATTGTGGTCTCGAATTGTGGCAATACAATCGCAGTATTCTCACCACATGCGATGTTCAATCAATTGTTTATGTCCTACAACATAAGAGGTTATGTGATTGACTTGTTGATAACATGAGATGTTATGTGTTGGTATTGTTAAATGCATACGCACACTTCACTTGCTATGACCTAACCTATGTGAAACATCTTTTAGAAGATGCCGCCAAGACGCGAAGTGCGCATGCCCACCTCTGAGGCAGAACTTAAAGAGATAATTGCTGCAGCTATAGCACAGCACGAGGCCCTACGCTCCGAACCAATCCAAGGTACCTCAGAAAATAACGGTTGTTCCTACTGGCACTTCCTCAACTACAAGCCTCCGAAGTTCGACGGCACTGGGGGTGCCATAACTTTTGTAAAATGGATTGAAAGTATGGAATC
>JARYGA010027455.1:0-18871 GCA_030545235.1 Helianthus tuberosus
TTCACCGCAGTTGTAACACGAGCCAGGTGGGAATCTAGCAGCATTCCCTTGAACCTGTGCTGGAATCTGAGCAGCTTGATTCTGGCCCAAACGAAAAATGTTGGCCAGATGCCCAAATTTACCACAAGTAATACACTGTTTACAAGCTTGTTGGGTCGCATGGTGACCATTGCACCTATTGCAATGAGGGGCGGTACCAGCATACGCTTTCTTGGCAGGAGGTTTAGCTGGTGGGTTCTGAGCATTCTGTGCAGTGATAGCAAACTTCTAGGAAGCCTTGCGCTTCCTCGACCTCTTTGAAGACTCGCCTTTCTTCTCACCCTTACCTTTACCCTTGTCTTGAACAGAATCGGCCGACTGCTTCTTGTCACCCTTGCGGGTCAGTTTACCTTTTCTGACTTGAGACTCAATTAGATTAGCAGCCAATTCAAATTGCATGACGAACAGTGGTAGGATTACTACCAGTGACAATATCCTGCACAGTATCGAGCAGACCATCGATATACCTCTCAATCGCTTTCTCCAATGGGGTAACCATAGTGGGACACAACAAACTCAGCTCTTCATAACGATCCATATACGCACGGTGTTCTCCCCCATCTTGTTTTAGATCGTCAAATTCTCATTCCAAAGCCCTAATCTCGTGACGGGGACAGAACTCTTTCATCATGAGAGCTTGAAGCTCTTCCCAAGTTTGTGCCATCGCCACGTCGGCACCCCTATCACGCATCACACTGTTCCACCATGTAAGAGCATGCCTCTCAAAGACACTTGACGCAAACTCAACCTTTCGCTCATTTGGACACTGAACATGTCTAAATGTACTTTCGAGACTCTCGAACCATTGTAGGAGCGCAGTTGCTCCTTGAGACCCAGAAAACTTTAGTGGTTTAGCTGAATTAAACGTTTTAAAGCTACACTGAGCATTGTTGTTGTTATTGTTGTTGTTCGCTTGATTGATCTGAGTTACTAGGTTGGAAGCACAGCTGCGATTTGTTGAGCGACAAGGGCTGTGATTGCAGCATCCTGTTTGGGATCACGTCTAGGTGGCATATTTCTAAAAAAAATAAGGAAACATGAGAAACGAGTGAGATTGACAATTTGGATAAACAAAGAGGTATTGAAAACATCGACAAAAACATAAGGAAGACGATCATTCGTTCGTTACCTCGAACAAACAAACGACACGCAGTGACTTACCAAAGTAAATGGGTCAAGATAATGTATCGTGAAGACATGCTTTAGCCTATAAGTGGACACTCATCCCAAGAGTTCCCAGGTAAGAGTGACTGGTCCGATTATGTGGATTTGTACGAACACTCTAGCCTTAGACAGAAAACTCAGGATACAGGCATCCACCCTTCCAGATTGCACGTGTTTACATTATAAGACCCAAACTTTGACCAGATTTTGAAAACATAGAGGGTTCAAAACCTTATAACAAATCATCTAAGAAGAGATGATTGGTTTTCAAATCGGATTTGTTATTGTGTTCTCGTTGTGGTTATCACCTAAAGATGGGTGACGGTATTGTTTTAAAAATGTAAACGCAAAAAACTTGCGTTAGGGTCCTAGAAAAGTTATAATCTAGGTCAAAGCATTACTAATAACCTAATTCCCTATAACCATTGGCTCTGATACCAACTCTTCTGTCACACCCAGACCACGTTAAAACAACAAAACCGCGGCTGAAACGTCGGGGAATGGAGCAACAAAATTATTGTTTCACAACCATGGAATTCAAAAAGTTTCATTTTATTAAATATTAAACATTAACATTAACATTGTCTTGACATTAAGTTAAAATACAACCACATCGTCTAACATTTGTTATTTAGTCACTAAGGCCTCGTCCAGTCCTAAGTGAGCATGCATCCTACTTGAAATCAACATCATTCGACACCACCTAAAACATACGTAAAAATAAAGTCAGCAAAGAAATGCCGGTGAGCACATAGGTTTTGTGCGAGTGTCAGATTCATGGCTTGTTTATATGTTGAAATAACTCGTACAACTTTGTTAATCGATATTAGAATGCCTTGTTTGAAAAATGTTTGTATTGTAAAATGAATAACCAAGTCAAAACAGATTGGTTATAGTTTATAAAACCTCGAAGCCATGAATCTTAACTCAAAACATTTGTTTAAGTAAACTACATCATAAATCGTTCTCGTAATAAAACTCGTATGGTTTATATCGTTTAGTAAACATCGTTGTGTGTCTCGTTTGAAAATCGTTCGCCCAAGTGAACTAAATAACGCTACGAAATATAATATGATAAAAACACTTATATATAAGAAGTACCAGCGGCGTATCTACCATGCTTTTATCACATTACACCCGTCCCGTTATTTAAACACTAACCAAAAACCAATCGTTCGTTCAATTCGTTTAACTCGTTTCATTTGTTTAAATCGTTCTATCCTTCAATATCGTTTAATCGTTCAAAAATCGTTCTCGTTTTAATTGTGAAAACTACTTTTGGTCGTCTCGCATATAACATTCAAACCTTCGTAACTCATCCATCGTTCAACTCGTATTAACAAACCACCAAATGGTAAGTTAACAATCAACAGGTTCAGTCGTTACCCACATAACCCCCATACATAACCATGGGTGCAGTCCGATAACGGGATTTGTCTGATCCTATGGTACCATAACCTAATACTGGTCGGCTCGGCCAAAGCTAATGAATGTCATTCGTTATGTAAATACGTCCAACAAGTTCGTTCACATTATCAAAATCATTATTGTTTAATATAAAGTATCGAAATCATTTAACACGTATGAATCACCCCAAAACAATTGAAAACAGTAAAATAGGGGAACTATGTGTTCACATCGAAGTGCAAAGTATCCTCGATCTAATGAACTACCAAAGCTCGAGTAATACAAGGAAATCAGATAGCACCTAGTAATCGGATCGCTAGTTAATAAATCGACACCTAAATCGGAAGATCAGATAGAATGAGGTTTCGTAAGCCAAATGAGTATTGGAAATCATGTGATTTGGTTTAACAAAGCCTACATTCTAAATCCGAACCTATCCTAAGGGCTTACGACCCGTTACGACCCATTACGGTAGCTTATGCTACTTTAACGTGTCGTTCGCGCAAATGCGCGTTCGAGACGCCTAACTAGTCCTATGACAAGTATTATATGCCCTAACATGTTTAAATTTGTTGCATAATCAGTTAAGTGACAAAAGTTTAAGTTACATATGCTTAAATACCAATTATGCATCAAAAGGGCATTTTGGTCATTTACCTAAGACATATAAACTACCTATCATACAACTAATTAAACTAAGTGACCATAAGGTATAACCTCGAAAGGTTATTCCCTATACAACTATGGTCACTAAACATGCTTGGTCGGATCCTAATGATCAACCAAACGGGTCGGGTTCGAAAGTCTATGCGGTGGTTAAGAACGCTTATCTTACGACCCTATACAAGCACTAGACTAAAAGTGACGAGTTAAACATGTTAAAACATGTTTAACTAAGTTAGAAAACAAGTTTGATATCAAAACAAAGTGTTTTGATACCCGAAAATAGCTTCGTGCAAAATACGCACAAACTCGTATTTTGACCGAAACTTTGACTCGTTACTTCGACTAATCGACGTGGTAATCAGTAGGTATAGTCACATAGGACTATAACCATCGTGATTACGCTCACGTTGCAAAGTTCGAACGAACTTTGTGTTGACCAAATCGTGGTCAAAGTAGAAAGTCATGCTTGAAAAGCATAAACGAGCATGAAAGAAACTTACAAAAGGTCCAAGCAATGAAGGTTTGATCTTAAAATACTCAGGCATGAAGCTAAGGCTTCAACTTAGAGCAATTTTTAGATCAAATGTGAAGAATGAAAGGAAAATCAAGTGCTTATTTATAGAATTCAAAGAACTGTTAGGATCGTTTCTCGAAAATTGAGCTTCGATCTGGATCATATAAGTAAGGCACACTGATTTGGGGTACTAGGGGTGTCCAAAACCATCAAACATTATTGAGAAAGTTACATAAAAGCCCCTGAAAATCAACCCAGTTGTCAAAAATGGAATTTCTGTCCATCTTGAGCCGTAACATGCCGCCACAGCACAGCCACTAGGCTGTGGCGCGACACCACCCGTGCCCAGTTCTAGAAACTTTTGAAAATTGGCAGGTTTGGTCCCAGCAGCACGTTTAGGCCATTTTCAACACGTTTAAACCCCGTTAATCCCATTTTCAAGGCTCTACAAGGATGTTAAAGCATAGGGAACATGAAATATGCTCAAAAACATCTCGGATGTTTGTTCGTTTGGTCGTACGGTTGCGTTATTCGGTTAATTACTACGAAAAATCGAACGGATGCAAAAACGATCCAAATTAAGCGACGAATGGTATTTTTGCATTCCAATCATTAAAATAAAGTATTTTAATGATTAAAAAATTTTTTGGATGTCCGGATACGTTTAGAACGTAAGATATGCCCGAAAATGCAAACTTATGCACTTTTTGACGCTTTTAGTCCCTGTTTGATCAAAAAGTTTATTTTCGCATACCGAACCCCTCAAATCCTATTTCTAAGCCATGTAAAGGATATTTAAGGTATGTTTAACTTATGATCAAGTTCCGGAATGTTCGTTATCATACGAATCAACATAGTTTCGCAGTTTGACACAATTAGTCCCTACGATCGAATAAACTTGTTTTCGACACACCAAACCATCCAAAACTTATTTCTAAGTAATGTAAAGGTTATTTAAGTTATGTTAAGCCTATGCAACTATTCCGAAGTGTTTGTCGCGTTAAACTAATTATGTTTACTTTGCGTAAAACTTTCAAGAAAGTGATTTAAAGCTTGAAATTGAACTCGAATCAAATCGTAAAGTCATCAAACACAAATACACTCATAATAACCCCAAAACACATCGTTTTATTGATAATTGATATTGTTTTACATCGTACATCGTTTACAGAGCACAGTTGTCCCAGTTATTCAATAAACAAACAAGACTATAAATAGCCTAAATATCCAACGAAAACAAACAAATAACCCCTACAAATTTGACTCACTTTCTCCTAAACTAATGCCACTCTCCAACGTTCACCTTAAGCTCAGTCAACCCCATGACTTTCTACCATATATTTGACCAATAATAAAAACAACCTAATATACTAATTAATTAAACCAAATAATAAAACCATACGTCAAGATTAATTCTAACAGAATAATGATTGAATTATCCAGGGTTTAATACGATACAACCTTAAACTTCTAGTATTTACTTATTATGGCAAACTAATGAAGAACAATGAAAGTACAAAATAATATAGTGTAAATGCACTTTAGGTGATAAGTGCAGGCTCTCAAACTCAAGGGTCTTTTATGTAATTTGTTAAAGCTATTATGTTGGTCAGGTCTTAGGAGTCCGAATTTTGGTTGTTTTGGTTAGTCAGGGTTTTTATTATCTTGGGCTTTAGGCCATTCTATGTCCTGACTTTAGTAGTCATGACTTCCCATTGTATATAAACTCTTAGTGAAATGTTATACTTGGCGATTTCTTTTGTGGAAATTTTGTTCTTCAAGAAACCCTAATCATTGTCACTATGTGAATTGACGGCTACTGTGTGTGACTTCATTCATCATTCTCATCATTCTTGTTCTACACTTTCTTGATCCAATACCATACAAATGTGATTGCTAGGTGGATTCCACACACCTGGTGATTGTTGTCTGAGGGAGAATCCTTGTGTAGGAGACCTTACAAGTGGTATCAGAGCAATGTGCTCATACTACTGTAGGTTTGGGTTTAGAGGTTTAGTTGAGAAAGATCACATTTTGATTGGGTGTTTGGTGTTGTTTGCTGGGTTTTAAGTGTTTTTCATTAGTTATTCATGTGTTTACTCGTTCTGGATGATGGATTGTGATTAGAAAAGAGCATTTTTGGGTAAACATTCATCTGGGTTTTACAGAGCTTGGGTTTTTGAAGGTGAGTTAAGATTCCGTGTTTGATCCATTTTAAGTTGTTTAGAGTTTTACTTTAGTGTTTTTCCTTTAGAGTTTCCATTCAGTGTTTGTGCTTCAGGATTATTGATGAAGTAGTGTGAAGTCACACTTACACTTGTGAGATATCCCTGAAGCAATTTCCTCTTGTCAAGACTAAGAAGTCAGGGTTTACTTCTTTGAGAGGTCAGGACTTTGTGTAGGTCCACTCGGAGGATCGAGTAACCTCTATTCCTGTTTTCTGACAAACCCGAGAGTGCGGAATCCAAACGGGTAAGTTAAACCAAGTTACGAAAACGTAAGACACAAGATTCAACGATTAACACTCAATGTATTAATGCTATGAAACGGTTACAAAGCAATGTTTACAAGATGCTCTCATAAACTCTCAGTGTGTGTGTGTTTAGAGTGTGTTCACTCCGAAATCTATTCAGACTTCTTAACTTGTTTCTGTCTGTTGTCTGGGTATTTATACTAACATAAATGATGAACTCATGTGCCACGGTGAACTCTAAGTTCGACATCCATCATCACGACGAACTCCATGTTGTGTGACGAAATCCCCAGGCGAAAATACAATGTCAAGACGAAATCACATGTGATTTCATCACATATGTGATTTCGTCACCTATGGTCTTCAGCACATGGTGTCTTCGAAGAAATCAAGTGATTTCATCACTTTGATGGGCTTGGGCTTGGACATGTTGGACCAAACAACAAACAAACAAACACATTAAACATATTCTAACATGTATACTGCACACACGCAGTTACATGTACATCGAACAATACAAAGTAAATAGCATATCGAGTCAAGACAGGAGGATGTCTTGACTACGGCCTTCACTTCGTAGCCGAGTCGAACCGAGCCGAGCCGTATCCACATAATATGTATCAACAAACTCCCCCTTGGATGCTGCTCGCGAGGTTCATAATCTCGTTCTCCATCTCTTGATGGTTCATTCATTCTCGGAAAGGATCTTCAAAGACTTCACGTGTTGTAAGTAGAAAGTGTATTAACAAACTCCCGCTTTCATTTAGGAAGTGTATCAATAAACTCCCCCTTTGATTATGCTCGTGAAACTTTTGATTTTCAAAACTTGAGATCCTTGTGGTGTTGATGACTGATCAACTGCAACTTGATCATCTCTATCTTCTGATTGCATCAACGACGTGTCTTCACTTTACGGCTTGTCATCTGACACGTTCTCTTCGCCTTTAGCTGGTTCCAATGCACCATCTGCACATACAAGAAAGCTAAACACGCAGTGAGAACAACCGTTTGGAATATAGAAAAATTAAACAAACGACACATGTGAGATCAAATCTCAATCAAACACCGATTGACAACAGTTTGAAAGTTTAAAAAATGATCAATTTTAATCTTTTAACTTTCAAAACTTGTTAACTTCGACACTTTATGAAGGTGCAATTGTTTTCCGGCTTACAATCAGGATTTTGAGTAGGATAGACTCGAGTTCCAACATCGGTCAATCAAAAATAAACTAGAAGCAAAATCTTTTTGGCTTTTATAAAGTTTATATTAAAACACACCTAAAATCTTTTTGGAATTTTTCATTTTTCAAATGTAAAGACGGAAAGCAATAAATAAATATATACAAAGATTCAGAAACGAAAGCAGTAAACAAATATTTACAGACATTCTTTTTGCGAGTTTCGAGGGTAAGACAATCATATCAGTGTACGGTCACGCCAAACGCTCTTTTTGTTCAATTAGTTAACATTTAGATAAGCATCCTATAACAATTATCGGTATTGTTGTCAACATAAACTCAACTTATCAGATGTAATCATGGCGATGGGATACGATTAGTTTATGATTTATATACTTACCGACCGGTGTTCATCCACACATGACACATTCCCGTATCAAGGTATGCACGAGAGATCATCTTACCGGTGTGTATACCGTTTATCATCTGTTTGACCGTATAAAATATGTGAGAAACTCACTTATTTTGATTTGAAAAACAAGCCCTATGTGATAGAATCACTTATTGATGAGGAACTTGATTTTCATATGCATGACGGCACAGGAGCAAGTCCGTGAACAGGTCAGTACAATGTACAACAAAGAGACGAACTTGACTCCCGGATAAATGTGATATTTTTTCACTTATTTTGTTTGGACATGTGATTGTTGATCACTTATTGAGGTCGAATGCAATATGTACACGTATGTATGATATCATGGAAGATCTAGACTTCGTCTCCGTTATTTTTCGGTAAAAGATACACCCATGATACCCAGATGATAAGACAGCATAAGGACCGAATATCTCAGAACCTCGGCAATCTCTCAAACGAAATTTCGGTACAAAGACCATATGCCAATGTGCGGTTCCCACCTAGTCTTCAGTCAATTTATGGTTTATATCACCCTGCACACTTTAAAATGATTGTGAGCCTACCGATACATCTTATATAGACATGCTTAACATTTTTCATTTTAAGTTCATTTCAAAGAGGTTTCAACAGACCACTGATTTACTATAATTTTCTCTATTTCTTGCCAGGAAACTCATTTTTGTTTTCTATTGTTTTTGCGTTTTGAAATTTTTCGATGTTTTTGAATTTTTCAAATTTGGATTTACTCCCCCTAAAATCAACAAACTAAGATAAATTTTACAAACACAAAGGTATTTACAAAAAGGATTTCCCGATGTTGGTTAACTCATGTTTTACCTCAATGCCGTTTACAAAAAATAAGTTAATCAGAAATGATTTATCGAATTTTGTAAAAAAAATCAGTTGGCACGTCGGTAAGCGGTGCGGACCATGACAACATTAACGAGTTTCATATTAAAACAATCACGTGTGAGGTGATATTCGAGATCAACGTGTCTGGCCAAAGAGTGTTGTACGAGATAATAATTCACAAAGCAGCTTAAATATCGACAAAGATAGGAGAGATTAGAAGTTCAAAACCGTATCCTGCAACTGCTTCGTGCATTGCAAGGAATCTGAGTGCTCTCCTAAACTGGATATCCACCCGTTGTGGATTTCAAATTCGATTTTGTAGCTACTTCAATTTTCTGAAAAATCTCTTCACAGCAACAAGATTATAAACCTTTGGGTCCGACTGGTCTTCCACATTGCACCAGCGAAGGTCTTTGTCTTTCTCTTTCAGAAGTAGTGTGCGGTTGTTCAATCCACGCCAAGGCATCCGCACACCCGGTTGGTTTGTTCAACAAACACATTTTCTTCAATCACACTACGAAGAAATGTACACTGCACGTTCATCTTGTTGATTTTGAACTTCAGACGTGCTATAGGTTCCTACATTTTGATTGAATCTATCATGGGGGCCCGATCAAAGCTTTGAACAATCAAACTTTGGTATGATTTTCATTTTGTCGAAGGTTTTTAATTTCTGTCGACAGACAATTCTGTCTTCTTTTCTTTTTCTCTCCATCAAAGGCAACAATTTCTTTGTCGCCGATCTTGTGCATGGACACTCCACTATCAACAATCCGATGACTATCGATAGTTCCTCCTGGAACATCCTGCACACTCACTTAGAGATTTGTTGGAGATGGGGACCCAAGCCTTCATAGACTTGGGTTGCCCCTGAGAATCAAGAAATGTAATTTCAATTTCTTGAAGTTCCTTAAATTGCAAGCCTCCCCCTGAATCCTCACCTGTTTTCGGTTTCAATGCATGTTTCCGTTTACCAGATTGTATATCATTTACAGATTTAGAAATCTTCGGTTTTAACGGTTGCGACAAAATTGGTTTCCTTTTAACAGTTTCTGGTTTTAAAACCTTTTCGATCACCTTCACATTTTAACGTCGTTGTTTTGTTTCCTGTTCTTTAACAGTGCGTTTGTCAGTTTTTTGTGACACAGGACGACATTGTTGGTGGCCTTGTTCCGAAGGGGCTCTTTCTACAAAATTTGGTTTCGGAGAGTTTGTGCAATTTCTGATAATGTGGCCAAACTCCCCGCATTTAAAGCATGATCTCCTTTCAACAAAATTTGGAGATTCTGTTCTATTACCTGACGTTGAATTTGTAGACCCCGAGGCACTAGCTTCACACCGGTTTGTGTGTTTGGTGTAATTGTTATCACTATTACGTTTCAAAATGTTGACTTTTTGAACAAACTCAGTATTGGATTTATTTTCAAAATTCTCAACTTTATCGGTACCCATGGAGGCCACAAATTTAATGTCTTTTGCTTTCTTCTTGTAACGAGCTCCTTTTGATTCAACCTTAGCCTTAGGATTTGGAGCTCGTTGTTGTTGTTGTTTACCCTTAAAAGCGACAGGTTGTTGCTTTGTCGGTAATGTTTGATTTCCATGCTGTTTCCTAACTTCACCTTTTGGAATAGGATCACAGTGAGTTACAGAAACTCTCTGGATCCCTTTTTTCCAAAAACTTACTTGTAGTATCTGTTCATGCACTTTGGGAGATAAGTGCATGCCTTCCAGTTGTTAGGGTCTTTATTGTACATGTCTTGAAAATTAGTCCAAGTTTTATCCTTGGACAATTTGTCCAAGTTTATGTCTAGAACTTTTGTCAGGGGTTGTGTTTAGGCAAAAGTTAGGGTTTTTGTGTAGATTGTTTTGTCCGGACTTCTAGTATGTAATGGAGTGCGTGGTTTGTCTTGTATGGGCTTTGGGATACCTTTATATGGAATAGACAAGATGGCGATTCTTTGTGAAATTCTGTGCACCTTTCTAACCCTAATTATTGTGTGTGTGTTTTGTCTGGCGGCTACTATGTGTGACGTCATCCATCTTCCTCATCAAGAATACTCTGTGTATTCTTGATTTCTCTCACAGATCTTTGCATTCTAGTGTTTCATCTACAGTGGTTGATCATCAGGTGGATTCCGCACACCTGTTGGTTGCATTAGCTGAGTGAGATCTTGAATTAGGAGGCCTTACAAGTGGTATCAGAGCAGTGTGCTCATACTACTGTAGGTGTTTCTTAGTTTGAAGGTTTTTGTGAGAAAAGTTCAAACTTTGATAGGGTTTAGTGAGTGTTTATTGAGTTTTTGTGATTTATTCTTGATTCCTCAGTCATTTCTAGTGATTTGGTGATGGATTTTGAGTAGTTTAGTGATTTTTTGTGTTAATCTTCATCTCGGTTTTTACAAAGTCTTCATGGCATTCATACTGTGTTTTGGAGATTTTTGAAAGATTCCTAATTTGATCTTCAAAAATCTTGTCGGTGTTTTAATTCTGTGTTTGTGTTTCCGGGGTATTGGCGAACTAGTGTGAAGTCACACTAGGAAGATAATCCGGAAGCTGGTTCTAAGCTTGTCCGAGTTTCAAACTTGGTCCGAATTTTCCTTTTTGGTATAATTGGTCCAAGTTTACCCCTATAGCTTTAGTCTGAGTTTAGGTGTAGTTAAGTTCTCAGAGTCTAGGTGTCCAAGTTTAGGTGTCCATGTGTAGTGTCCAAGTTTAGGTGTCCAAGTTTAGGTGTCCGAGTTTAGTATTTGTTTTTAATAGGTCCAGTTTAAAGTTCTTAGTCCCAGTTTTGTTTTTCTTTAAAGAGAGTCCGAGCTTAATTCCTAATAGTGTAGTGTCCGAGTTTTTTTGTTTGTGTTCCATTTCAGGTGGTGATCCGAGTTCAACACTCTGATAATTTCTCAGACATTGCACTCCGTGTTTTCTCTCCGGGTTTTGGACTTAGAAAACTCTCCCAGTGACTGTTTTTGCTTGGAAACCTACTGTTAACTTTCTGTTTAAACTCACCGTTTCTTTCACAACTATTTCGAAATGGCAAACAACAATCTGACTGCAATGGTGCAAAACCTCAAGCACAATGCTGAGGTAGGGAGTAACGACAAACCTCCTTTGTTGATAAACGAGCTTGATTTTCCAGAGTGGAAGGAGCATTTCGAAAGGTATGTAAGAGCGAAAGACATCAAGATCTGGTTGTGCATCGTTAAAGGATGTGGAGCTACTCCAGTAAGAACGTTAACGATTGATACTTATTTGGCACTCACCGACGACCAAAGAAAGTTTTATGATTCTGGACAGAAAGCTATGTCAATGATTACGATGGCTATGACGCAATCTATACTTCATACTTTCCGTAAGAGAAGTAACTCGAAGGAGTTGTGGGATAGCATGATCGAGCGCTATGAGGGAAATGCAATGTACAAGAAATGACGTCTCGAACGATTGAAGACTCAATTCGTTGTGTTTAAAGCTTTAAGGAATGAATCATTCGATGACACGGTGAACCGATTTTATCATCTGTTGAGCGAACTTGATCGAAGTCAAGAGGGTATCTACACTGAATTTGAGAAAGTTGAGAAGTTTCTAAATTGCCTTCCCAGGGAATGGAATATGTACACCGCATTGATTAGAGAAGGTGTTCTCTACGAGGAGCTCCCATTGGAAGAAGCTGTACAAAAACTAAAGGGTTATGCTTGGAATATGGAAGATCAAGCATCAGATTTCGAGAAGATCCAAGATCCTCAGTTATATAAAGCTTCAAAACCGACTGATAAGGGTAGTAATGGAGTAACCGGTGTTGCCCTGTATTCAGAGAATGAAGTTCCTGCAAGTGAACACGCCTTTATAAGCAACAATGTCAGTTCAAGTGGAACAACAAATTCCAATCAAGGAATGTACTCTTCTAGTGGAGCTCAGAAATCTCAAGCAACAAACTTGAACATTCCAAAGTTAGATGCAAGCTGCTTAAAGTTGATAGAAGAAAACATGAGCCTTTTGGCGTCCTTCATGACTGCCTACGAGAACTTCTGTCTTGGAAAGCTTGTTGAACCGTCAAGTCTCGATGAGGACTTTGACCAGATAGACCAAGACGAAATGGAAGAACTTGATCTACAACTCAATATGGCACTCTTAGTCCGTAGAGCGAAGAAATTTCTGTTGAGAATGGGTAGGAAGTTCATAGGAGGTCAGACGAAGACTCGAATGGGAGTCGACATGTCAAAGGTGAAATGTTACAATTGCGGCATCTACGGGCATTTCGCACGTGATTGTCGGAAGCCGAAAATGGAAAGATCTGACAGAGAAAGCAACTCTCAAGGAAACAATTCAAGACCTTACAACAATGCATCAAGTACTACTTCAAACTCAAGTACTCGTCCAAGTGGTTCTGAAAATCTTACACCCTCGACAAACAATGCTATGGTGGCTTAACCTCTACAAAATGTGACTGAGCCTTACGACTGGGTTTGTGCATTGGAAGACATTTCAGGAGCTATTGTGTCACAAGCCTTTATAGCTGAAATTGTCGACGTTGAAGTGTGTGAAGAGATTATCGAAGAGTCTAGCATTGAGGAACTTGCTGTTGTAGCCGAGGTTTTTGGGGAAGAGTTGGATTCGGGTAATGTTGCTGAGAATGAAGATAACTTGAATGAAGAGTCTGTTGAAAAGTCTAACAAAACAGAAGATGGAGAAAAGGGAGAATGCTTTGAGTTCAACATCTCCATAGCCGAAATGCAGCAATTTGCGGATGCAGAAGCTAAAAGGTTGGAAGAAAACTCCATAGAAAATGAAGCATGTGCATTCATGGCTGGCATTGAGGTAAAATCATCTTCTGTAGATAAGCGGTATGCAAGATGTGTAGAGTTTGTCACCAAGATTGACAGATATGCACTTCACAACACAAATCTGATTGCAGATTTAGAAAAATCCAGTGAACTCATTGTTGTTTTGTCTAATTCGGATAAAGAACACCGAATTAAGATAAAAGCGCTGAAAAATGATATCTCTGAATTTGAGAGACTTGTGGCACAGGGAACTCTTAAAAATCAGGAATTAAAAACTGAACTTCAAATGAACCAAAATTGTGTTTTGGAAAAGAACAAAATCATTTTGGAAAAAGATAATTTTATTTTAGATTTGCAACGAAAAATTGAAAAGTTTGGGGATTCATCTGAAGTGATGAATTTATGTATTAACAGCCAACGTCTCAAAGAATCTAAGGAAGAAATGTTTGGCATCGGTTATAAGAAAGTACCTCCACCGGTAAACCATAATTATACATCGATGCCAAGCATTGATCCTGAATTGGCAAATTTTGTGCCAAAGACCCCTCTGATGGTTGAACCGCAAAGTGAGTCAGAATCTGAGCCTGATGAGGCTTCTGACTCAGAACAGTCGAAGGTGAGTGAAGTTACAAAGAAAAATGAGCTAAATCTTGATAACATTGAGAATTTGATAAGCAATAAAATTTTGGAAAGTTTCAATCAAGTTCAAAATGCAAGGTCAAAACAAAAGTCACGTGGGAAACCCAAAAAGAATTTGAAAAATATCCCTAAAACTGAGTTTGTTAATGGGGAAGATTTTATCAAAGAAGAAGAGAAAATCGAAACAGGTTCAAACTCTCAGTTTGTCAACCAAATTTTGAAAAATCCCACTAACGCCTCATCATCTTCGACCAGTTATGAGAAACGTCCAAAGAATGCTGCGAAAGTTCGCAAATGTTATAAGTGTCGTGGGAAAGGACACTTAGCAACAGATTATCCAAATGACAAGGGTAAATCCCATGTTGATCCTGATCAAAAGAAACCTTTTGTTGAAAAACCGCAAAATGAAACAATTAATGTTGAAAAGAAAAACGGTAAAAATTAGAAGGCTGAGAAAAACAAAGTGATTAAACAAGAAGTAAAACCGGTTGTCAAAACAAATGTTAAATCACAACAAAAACAGGATCATGGGGAGAAACCAGTTATTATTAATCGTGGTGAAGGATCGGAAAGTTCATCTCAAAGACATGATACTCGTGAGCAAACCCCTCACAGACGACAAAATCATGTTACTTTCCAAACACATGAGAATGACCAACGTTCTGGAGGTTCGAACAACATCTATGTTAGACCTCATTCTCAGAACAGATTCGTGAATGACCGAAATGTGTCACCCCCAGATTTCCAAATCAAAGACAACATTCGGATAATCATCCACGATCATTCTCAAGACAAGATGATGTTCCTGATTGTGACTGTGAATCTTTTCAGATTCTTGTTTCATATCAGCACAATCACTACATATGCTAAGAGTTTCAAATTTTACCTGACTTGTAGAAGCTGAGACATTAGCCATAAAGGCAGTCTGAGAGGAGAAAGATCCATCTTCACTGAGAATCTTCTCCATTTCTTCTGATGTAGCATTAGCTTTCTTGATCAAGACGTATTTCTGACACTTTACCTCCTCAGCATCATTCAACAAACTATCACCTTCAGAACCAGTTCTCTCATTCACATCTGATTCTTCATCCGATCTACCACTGTATCCCGAACTATCATCATCTTCAGAGAATTCTTCTTTGTGCACATGCTTGATGTGACTGATGATCTTCGCATAACATGCAGTTCCTCCTCCCAACTGTACAGACCAATCACATCCTTCATCAGCTTGAACTATCAATGCTCGATTGGGGTTTGAAGGCCCTGACTGGTTGGTTTGGTTGTTAGCAGCTACTATCCCTCTTTCGTTGATAGCTTGATTTGAAGTACTTGTTTGATTTTGGAAGGGATTTTGGTTGCCTTGTTGGTTGCTAGGGCCTTTGCACTCACGCTTGAAATGACCCTTTTCACCGCAATTAAAGCATGTGACAGCACCCTTGTCAAACCCGTACTTGGTATCCCTTTTTCTTTCCAAGCTGGTTCTCCCCGTTCTGCTCATATAATCCTTTGCCCTTCTCACAGCGCTAGCAAACGCCCACTTAATGTCCATCAACTCCATCTCATCTCTGTCTATCTGGTGATAATCTTCATTGGTCAAATTAATGTTTCCAATTTGACTTGCGACTAATCCGCTGTAGGCATTAACCATAGTGGTAAGAATTTAAATGTGATCGCGTGCAACTTCTACACTCACTTTGGAAAGATTTGAAGTATCAGGTTTGTTACCATTGAAGGCTTGTTGTGGTTGGGCTTGTGGTGGTTTAGAAAAATAAGCAGTTGGATCAAATTGGGGTTGAGGTTTGGCAACTTGAGGTTTCGGAATATAGGCATTTATATCAAATTGGGGTTGTGCAACTACTCCTCCAAAATAGGAATTTGGGTCGAAAGCATTTGACACAAAAGCTGTTTGTATCTTTGGTTGCTCGCTTGTACCAGCAGCAGGAGCAATCCCTCCAAAGTACATCTCTGGATTTTGAGGGACAAGAATTAGTTTAGCTTTTCTTATTTCTTCTGCATCCTTGTTCTCCAGCTTTTGAACAAACTCATAGATACTGACAGTATCCAATACACCTGTATGTTTTAACAACTCAATGAATGGGCTCCACTTTGGTGGTAGGGCGTCAGCAAACCGTGCGACTATTTCCTGCGAAGATACAACCACCTTGTAAGAAATCATTTCACTAATTAAATGATAAAAACGAGTTGTCATCTCATTCAGTGTTTCGGTCTGCACAAACATAAACCCTTCAAACTCCTTCTTTAGTAAAACATGACGCGTCTTCCGTGTGGCCGCATTTCCTTCTCCTCTGTTAACTAGGATGTCCAATAAGGCTTTGGTGCTGGTACAATGGGCGAATTGATGATAGATATCTTTGTGCAATGCTTGCGTAAGAATAGCAAACGCATTCTTTTCAAGGTCATACGCCTTCTTGTCATTTTCAGCCATGGTCGCCAAAGTCGTAGCATTTGATCTGGCTTCCTCAAGAGCGACGTTATATGCTGTGGTGAAACACGTCCTTAACTCGGTGTTTTGACCTAAAACATAATTCTGAAAACGACCTTTCCACGATAGATAGTCATTCATGTGGTTGAGTTTTGGCGAACGGTTATTGCTACCCGTTTCATTTTCGCTTATGAGCAGGTTTTGGATACTTTGATTTTGATTTGCCACGCACGCCCATTGACTAGCTGAAATTCTTTCTTGTGGCATCAAAGACTTAACCCATGACATATCAGGGACTGTGCTAATGCTCCAATCTAATGGATTAGAACTCATATTTGATATTAGAACAATTGTACCTGCTTCAAAACTTGAAATTAAATGGTTAAAACACTTTTGCAAAGGTTCTATTAATATTTGGCAAGTATGAACGACGAATTCCTTTATGACGAACTTAGAGATTTCGTCCAAAACAATTTTGACGAAAATAGGTGATTTCGTCGCTGAACTTGGTGATTTAGTCGCTGAAAGCTGTTGATTTCAAAATAATTCTGAAAATAGGTGATTCCGTTCAGAAATCAAGGCAACCAGCAGAATCAGAACAGGAATAACGAGCGTACGTCGATACCTGTCAACAACCCAAGTCAAGCGGGACCATCAAATGCCAACCAGGCTCATGTGGTACAAGTAGACGAAGGTTGTGATTGGTCAATTCAGTTGGGAAATGGTGCTCCTGATGGAACAGCGTGTTTTGCTGAAGTTTTCAAGGATCTTAAGCATGCCAGTGGTGGAGAATCTTCCACCAATGGTGATGAGTCTTCTGAAGACGAAGACAGTTCTGGCTACAGTAGAAGCTCAGATGAAGAATCCTCGAGTTCAGGCGATGATCATTTGGATGACACATCAAGTGCGTCAGTCGATGCAGATGTTGATGAGCTATTGGAGGAAGCTGCAGCAGGAAATCATAGGAGATCTATATTGGTGGATCAAGCTGCTTATTCTTCTTCTTCTCTCCATTCAGCCTTTATGGCTAATGTCGACAGTTCATCAAGTCAGGTATGTGTCGATGAACCTACTGTTGTTGATTGTAAAAATTGTGCTAGCTTAAGTATTAAATGTGCTGATTTGGAGGCAAATATGTCTGAGTTGCAAGGCAAACATGATGCTTTAAAGGCTAATTTGTTTGACTTGCAAGACAAACATGTTTCGTTGAATGCTAAGTGGTGTGATTTGCAAAGCAAACATGAGGCTTTGCAAAACAAGTGTGATGTGACATTCATCCACAACCAAAAGTTGACAGTAGATCTTTCTAAGTGCACAGAAGCCAACATGTTTTATGAAAACCATGAAAAGGAATTTAAATCGGTGATTGAAAAATTAAAGAAAGATAAAACCGAGCTGACAAAAATGGTTTCAAGAAAACAAACTGACATCAATTTGTATATCAATCGCCTTGAGATAATGCAAAAAGAGATGGCTTGTGTTAAAACTGAAAGTGAGGCGATCCAGCTCAAGTTAGACAGTTATTTAAGCTCTAGCTATGTGTTGGATCACATCATTGATGTTCAGAAAGAGAAAAAGGATGTCACATGCATTGGATATAAGAAATGTCCACCACCTGTTAGACACAATTATGATGCCATGCCTGACGAGGAGGATAGAACTTTCTTTGAACCATCGGTTCCTCTAGATGTTAATGAATTTGCAACAGGACTCGGATACAAGAAAGAAGTATCATCAGATTCGGATGTGTCAGCAGATACATGTGTGTCTTCTGCTGAACAGAATCAGGATCCTCCAGTTGTTGTTGAGGATGCTGATTCTTCTGATGATGAATCTGATGATACTGATTCAGCAAAGTCTGATGCGGTGATAAAAGAAGAGGACATACCTCTTGAGAATCACATTCTATGTGATCCTCCCGCAAAACCTGCTAAGACTGTTCCGACCGAGTCCACGTCTGCAAAAGAGTCTGAAAGTGTGGATTTGCTGTACACTCTTGTTGGTGATGATAAAATTTATTCTGACAAAGATTTTCCAATTAAGAATGTAAATCAATCTTTAATCAGTAAAGATTTTGAAAATTCGACAAGTAAGTTCTTGGGAAAGACATGATCACACGTTGTGGTAACACAGTGCCCTCCTATCCCAAAAGCTGATGTTCGAACACAATATGGCAATAAGAAATTACCAACAATGAAAACGCAGCAAAATCATCCCAAACCAAAAGGTAAATCAACGACTCAAGGTCAAAAGAAACAGAATCAGAAAAAGGACAAGAAGGTGAACTTTGTGAAATCAAAG